>PVIC010039883.1:0-16913 GCA_004025085.1 Thryonomys swinderianus | reverse complement strand
AGGAATAAATATGATACAGAAAGAAAATAAAAGAGCATGTATAAGGGGGGAGGAGGGGGGAGTGGGTAGGGATATGGGTAAAAATGAGAATTAACTTGTGGCATATACTGGTACAAATTTCCCAATGTTATATGTGATTTTGAGATGTATATAAATTGTACCAATAAAGAATTCAATTAAAAAAAATAAAAAATAAAATCTAGAGAAATAGAAAAAAAAGAAATACACTGGCTATTGTGAAATATATAATGAAACATATGAATTTGCAATGTATTTGAAAACATAGGAATAAAATTCTAAAATAAGCAGAAAACTCAACACTACAGTATATAAACAGCTAGTGAAGGTTGGTACAGAAAAGTGCTACCTAAATACTTTTCTATACAAATGTTTAAGTTAAAGAAAAAAATGGCACTTACAACTTGTGTGCAAAATAGTAGGCATACTTGTATGTGTGTGAAGCCATGTATGTGGCTATGGGTGTATTTTTATTTCCTTCTTCAATGCATAACCTTCAAGCTATTTCATAGCATGCAAGAACAGTGATTTTTTCTGAATGTTATAAATAGAAATTCATCAAAGAAGTGGAACAGCAAGAAGGCATGTAAATGCATTTGAAATAATTATCAATAATACAACCATTGAAGCCCCTGCAAGAAATACTTACTTGAGAATTTTTGAACCTTTTTAAAAAATTTGTGATCAATTCCACATTACAGTAAAGAGTCATTCTGTCTGCAGTAATGAGCTTGAATTATCTAAGTTATTCACAGAGGAAATAACGGGTGAAAGGAAAACCCAGTAAAAAAATAACTTTTATCAAATCTACTGTAAAAGATTTTCCTGACATCAAGGGCATATGCAGATTTCCTTGATGGCCTGACTCCATGATTTAGTTTAGTAATTTCCTTATTTCCCATTACTTATGTACAAGACATCTGACTATATCTTTTTATGCACAACACTACACATATTATAAAGGAATTAACAGCTTCAATGTAATTTAGAGTGTATGCCAAGGCATGCTTCATGAAGAGTTTAAGAACATATATTTGTGATTCTGAGAGGCTTGTTACATAATTTGAAATAAAATTAGTCTTCATATTTAGCTTTTTATTTTATTATCAGTTAATGTAGGTAATAAAACTTTGAAACATTTATATTAGATAAAACTGAAGTTATGCTTTTTCTTTAAATGCCACTTCTTATTACAAATAAGAAAAAAACTAAAACATTCTTTCCTCTTGAGATTTACATCACTTATTAAAATAATACAGTCCAGAATCTCATAATATAAAGTGATATACATTAATATAAATTTATAGCAATCTTAAATCCCACACACAGTATTTAAAGTTAAATTAAATTACAACCTAGAAGAGAAAATCGTACATTAAGAAAGACAAAGGTTTATGAGTTTAATAAAGTTTTCAAGCACAAAAATGAGAAAGTGCATTAGTATGAAATACTTCAAGGAGACATGAACAGGTAAATCAAAAAGAAAGTGCAGATGGTTAATAACATAGAAGTCAACTTAACTCACCAAATACTGAATAAATTACAATTGAAGTAGCAAGTTAATATATTTTCCTGTTACATGGTTCATTTTTTTTTTTTTTGAGACAGGGTCTTGCTTCGTAGTTCAGGCTGGCCCTGAGCTCACTATGTAGCCCAGGCAAGCCTAGAACTCAGCAATCCTCCTGTTTCTGCCTCCCGAGTGCTGTGATTACAGGCGGGAGCCACCAAGCCCGGCACTGTGGTATGCGGTATTGATTGCTGGTGGGCGTGAGTCACCATGCCCAGCATTGTATGTGGTTACCAGGGATCAAACTCAGGACCTTGTGCTTGCAAGGCAGGCACTGGAAACACTAAGCTAAATCTCCGGCCTGAAAATGGTTCATTTTTTAAATGCAGCATTACCACCCACAGAGAACTGTAATATCAACTGTGCCCAAAGCAGGGTTAACCTCACAATTGGTTTATTTTGAGAAATGAGTCCAGCCAAAGCCTATGTGCTTAGGTCAGAGCTTTTCTACCCCCAAATTCCATACCAACAACTAAAACCTTCTTACTAGGACAGTGTTCTAATTAGAACTATGTAGTTTGTCTATTCTGTTCCAAACTTGAGAATGCTTTGTGTTGTCTTTTATAAGTCTGGCTTATATTAATGCAGTAGAAACCGCATGGTTGCACATCTTCTCACATAGTTCTGCCCTTGCATGTAGCTTTACTTTACACCAATTACCAATAAAAATCAGTGAGTTTAGCCAGGCGTGGTGGCTGTAATCCCAGCACTTAGGAGACAGATGCAGACAGATGCAGGAGGACTGCTGAGTTCAAGGTCTGCCTAAGCTACATAGTGACCTCAAGGCCAGCCTGAACTACGAAGTGAGACCTTGACTCAAAAAAAAAAAAAATCCGTGAATTGAATTGGGCAGCACCTTTGTTGGTTGCACTGGCATTGGTCGTCCTGGCCCCCACTTCCTTTCTCTTAGTTCTGTCTTTAGTGCATTTTTTTCTCAGGCCTGCATCATACACTGGGCAGGAGACTGGAGTCTAATTGCAGGGGTATTCAGTAACTACTGCGTACTTATGAGCATACACAGAGTGATTGAAGCATATACTGAATGTTTAAATTTTTTAAAAGGACAGGAAAAGACAAATGACCAAGGATGGCAGGATAACTGTGTTCAAATCAAGGAGGATTATATTGGGAGAGATTAAAAGCAATATGTCTTTTAGTGTAATAATTGTTAAATTACATATTTAGGTTTTTTTGATTGACTCATTGATCAAACATTTAAGGTGATTTTTGTTAAATAAACACTTTACAGTATATGCACCCACCCTACTCATGGGAACTGACAACATGCCATCTCATGTTCTTTCTAAAAGTCAAGATGACTATGAAAAATAAATATCTGGGATCAATTCAGGAATTGAAGGAGCCACAGTAGTACAAGTAAAGAAACTCTCAAAAGAAAATTTGCAGAACTGATTTGGAAAGTGACAATTATGATGAGAAAAGTATGTTGGAAATGAAGGGGGGAACTTTGAAGGAGATTAATGGCAATGCATTTTTTACCATAATACTGTTTTTAAAACTTTAATCATTCACCATGTATTTTTTAATGAATTGAATTTATTGGTACATTTTAGGAATACACTATGATCACATTCCTCATTAGCAATTTGGACCTATACATAATATATCCTGATTCTTACCTTTTCCCATTAAATGGATCTCACTTCAACCCCTACCTCCTTATATACATAAGCTTTGTTTCCGTTCTTTTCTTTTTATTATCATATTTGTCTTTACCTTCTTTGCTTTCCTCTGTCCCCACCCAGTTACCATTTCCTTTTGAACATTTTCTTCCTATTTCCAAATATGTCACACATTTGGAACCTCATTTACACCTTCAGTTTCTCACATTAGAGAAATGATGTGGTATTTACACATATGTGTTTTTTTTTATTTCACTTATGAGTATAGCCTCAAGGTGCATCCATTTAACTAGAGATGTCTGTAATTTAGCATTTTGTTTTGTTTTGTTTTATTTTTGGAAACAGGGTCTCCTTTGTAGTTCAGGCTGGCCCTGAACTCACTATGTAGCTCAGGCAAGCCTCACACTCAGCAATCCTCCTGTCTCTGCCTCCCGATTTCTGGGATTACAGGTGTGAGCCACCATGCCCGGCTAATTTATCATTTTTTAATGGCTGAATAACACCCTGAATGTGCCCACTCTCTACTGATCATTCCCCATGCATTTTGATTTCTCCTCATACAAATAAAAGCAATTGATGATTTTAAATACTTTTGGTGAGCGTTAAAAATTAGTATAACTGGGGCTGGAGATTTAGCTCAGTGGTTCTGGCACCTGCCTAGCAAATAAATGCAAGGTCCCTGGTTCGATCCCAATAACCACATACAAAAATACCGGGCATGGTGACTCACGCCCACCAGCAATCAGTACCACATACCACAGTGCTCGGCATGGTGGCTCATGCTTGTAATCGCAGCACTTGAGAGGCAGAGGCAGGAGGATTGCTATAAATTCAAGGCTTGCCTGGGCTACAGAGTGAGCTCAGGGCCAGCCTGAATTACAAAGCAAGACCCTGTCTCAAAAACAAAAAAAAAAAGTTGTTGTAATGTTTCTTCCAGAACACTTCAAATGTTAAATATGTATCTGAGACCTTCTGGAAGCACAAGTGACCAGCATTTGAGTCCTATCTCAAGACTTTGTAAAGTAAAATTGAAATTCTGGTCTTAACCAAGTTGTTTGTATGTCAATCCAGTTGTGACTTGAGGGTATACTGCAAATTCTTCTCAGTAACTTCCTATGAAGGACCTATGAAAAACTATGCAGTAGTCTGAGAAAGCACTTCTGAGAAATTGTTTATCATATCTCAAGATGGAAGCTCCTATCATTCTCTTATTAACTCTCATACTTTCCTCTTTGTATACTACTTGTTCTTTGTTTCTTTTGCATTATTCTCCACTTCTACTACTGTTATCGCTTTGGGTTCTTTGTGTGCATATTTTTATTTGTGTGTCTGAGAAAATTCTCTAAAAGAGGGGATACCATCAAACCTGGTGATTAGAGAATAAAACGGAGTGCTCACATCAAGCAAAATTCTTATCCTTTAGCTCCTGGTCTTGCTTTTATCTGATTATCTTTAGTTTCAGCATTGATTGATGGTCCATATTGTTCATATAGGGCAACAGAGTCACATGACCTACATGAAGCTACTCTTGTTTTTCTCAGAGATGTATAGAACTGAAAGACAAATACCTTTCTGTGATAAAATTACATCATTTTTGAAACACCATAGATAATTTTATTTTATACTTCTCAGTGGTTCATTTTCATAATACTGAACATTACCATTATCAAGACAAACAGAAAGTCTTACATTTCATTTCAAATCAGTTCATTTAGTTTCTCCTCTTCCAACAATTATCTTTCTTCAAAACCATCCACTCTCTTTCATGTGTCATTCCCTTACTTTCCTTACCCTTTCCCACACCCTCATCTATCCTCTTGTATGTAAGAATTTCGTGAATGATGTTTAAGAATGCCAGCAGCTTCTAAATCTGAACACACTACTTAGGCACATGTGCAGCATATTTCATTTAACCTATCTCTAAAAACTGTACTGAGATGTGGAAGGTAAGTTACTCTTCAGATTGTATATGAAATCTTGTAATGCTCAGTTCTGAGGTCACCTGCACCAAAGGTACATCACCCTCTCAACATGCGTTGGTTCTTCTCTATCTTAATTTGTTTCCTCATTCACAGAACATTTTGCTTGTTTACTGGCTTTGGGAATGATTATTGATACTCACCGTCATCTCTATACTTTCAATACTTTAGGTGTGTTATTATGATCCATTCTCTTCCTGCTCTACCACATACAATAGTGGTTTTTCTCTCAATTGACCATTTTATTCTAGAATCAGTGTGTTTTTATTCTCTACAGATTGTCTGATCTATGCTACATGTTGTACTGAAGACTCTAAAGCAACCCTTATCCATTAGTGCAGGGAAGTAATGAATGCAGATGATGCCAATGTGAGGAGGGCAGAGAAAAAGACAGGTAACTACAGAATTTCCTAAAAAGAGCAGGAGAAAACAGAAGAATTTTTGAGAGGTGTAGCAAAAGTGCCATCTGAGAACTACAGATAGCATTGATAAGGGATATTATAATGTTTCTTTATAATTCATAGATATATTTTTATATATCTATATGATGAGGAATGTTAAATACACCATTTTAAAATGAAATTCACTGAACCAGAAAAGTGAAATAGGATGTCATGATGGAGAGAGGGTATACGAAATAATTCAAGATGGAGTGTGTCAGGGCGAAGTATTTGCTTTATGGCGAAATTCAGCTGAGTCTAGATGAAAAAGCAAAATGTTTAAGCAATTCTATTAAGAATGACCACCCAGTAAAGTGTGGAGATAGACATGTCATGTTGCAAGTAGGATGTGTCAAGGATTGTTACCCATGCACCTGAGTATTTCTATAGTAAAGCAGACAGTAATTCATAGAAGGACCAGTAGAAGGTATGAAAATGTTCTAAGAATAAAAAGTAAGAGTAGAAGGATGATCAGCACCTCAAAGAACAACACTGAGCTCCTAAAAATATGAGCTGAGAATTTTGGCAAAATGTTATAAACATAAAAAATTGTTTAAGAAATATTCCAAATTTGTATATAAACCAAACATTTAAAAAAATAGTTCTAGTGTAAGAGCTTTCACATTTATCATCATTTTAAATTTAAAATACCATCATGGGGAAAGTCCAACCTTTTGAACATATGGTGTTGGGGAAACTGGATATCTACATGTGACAGAATGAAGTTAGATCTTATACCAGCTACAAAAATTAATTCAAAATGGAATGGAGAGTTTTACATAGGAGTTACAACTAAAAGGCCTTAGAAGTAAATGCCCAGTGAAAAACACACAACACTGGCTTTGTCAATGATTTCTTGGATAAGATAGATATCAAAAGCACAGGCAAGAACATAAGATAGATAAATTATACCACATCAAGATAAAAGTAATTCTAAACATCAAAGACATAATCAAAAGACTGTCAAAGAAGCCCACAGAGTGGAATAGAATATTTGTTGAAAATATACCTGATAAAGAATGAACATCCAGAACATATAAAGATCTCCTATAAATTAACAACCCTCATACACAGCAAAACAGTGTAACTCAGAATAGGTAAAACGTTACTGCTGTTTGAGACAATGCAAGGGACCTACATAGTGTGCAGACAGCGCTGCTAGCAACTCTATACACAGAAGACCATTAACGCTTTATTCAGTGCTGTCCAAGCCTCATTTTCTTTGCAACAGGCCACTGGGGAGCCAAGTGAAGACCCACAACTTCTGGGTGTTTATAGAGAGCTTCTTGGTTTATTTTATGTGCTTTTGAGTTATTCTTGGAAGAAGTTTCTAAAGTGAAAAAAAATGATACGCAGTAAAATGACAATAAAAGTTCAGCCAAAATGAGAAAAGACAATAGGGGGCTGGAGACTTAGCTCAGTGGTTCTGCTGCCTGCCTAGCAAGCACAGAGTCCCTGGTTTGACCCAGGTAACCACATACAATGCTGGGCGTGGTGACTCATGCCCACCAGCAATCAGTACCACATACCACAGTGCCAGGCGTGGTGGCTCACGGCTGTAATCTCAGCACTCAGGAGGCAGAGACAGGAGGATTGCTGAGTTCGAGGCTTGCCTGGGTACATAGTGAGCTCAGGGCCAGCCTGAACTACAAAGCGAGACCCTGTCTCAAAAAAAAAAAAAAAACCTGATAGGTAAAGGACTTAAACAGATATTTCTCCAAAGAACATGTGTAAACGCCTAACAAGCATACAAAACTATGTTTAACATCGCTAATCCTTAGAGAAACATAAATTTAAACCAGTATGAACTGTCACTTCATACCCACTCTGAGGGCTGCTATCAATAAATCTTCAAAAATAGCAAGTGTTAATAAGGATGTAAAGAAATAGGAAGCCTTCCACACTGTTAGTGGGACCGTTGTAAGGAAAACAATAATGCTGAAAAGCTTGCTCTAAAAATTGAAAATATGATTACCATATAATCCATCAGTTCTGCATCTGGGAGTATATTCAAAAAAATCAAATGCAACCTCTCAAAGAGATACAAACCTATATTTATGGTAGCATTACTCACACCAGTTGAAAATGAAAGCAAACTGAGTGTACATTAACAAATTAATAAGTAAGTGTAGTATACGAATACAATGGAATTTACTGAGTTTTAGAAAAGAATCTTTACTGAGGATTGAACTCATGACCTTGCACTTGTGAGCCAGGTGGTGGCGCCACTGAGCTAAATCCCCGGCCCCAGGAAACAATCTTTTTTAAAATTTTTATTGAATTCTTTATTAGTACATTTTATATACAGCTCACAATCACATTCAACATTGGGGACTTTGTACCAGTATGTGACATGAGTTAATTCTCATTTTTACCCATATCCTTACCCACCCCACAACCCCCCACCTCCTATATACATGTGCTTTCTTTTTCTTTTTATATATTTATTCTTTCCCCTCATTACTTTCCCCTACCACTTTCTCTTTGAATATTTCCTATTTCATAAATCTGTCACACATTCTAGAACTGATTTACATCTATTAGGTTCTCATACCAGAGAAAATATATGGTATTTACATATCTGTGACCTATTTAACAATCTTTTTTATTTAACTTCAAAAAGTCTGCTTTAGTTAAAAAGAAAATTAATAAATAAGCATAATTATATATTTAATATTAAGACATTTTAAATAATATTCTAATGCAAAATTTAATTTTTAAAAATTTTATCAGTACACATTTGCCATATATATGAATGTATGCATTATGAGAAGTTGAGAGAGAGAGAAAGAGAGAGATAGAGAAGAGTGAAAGAGAGAGAGGTGAAAGGGAAAAATGAGACTCAAGATGTGTTAGTTACAGGTACAAATTTTTAATGTTGAATGTGATCATAATATATACGTTAAATGAACCAATAAACTCAGTTTTTCAACAAAGCAGTCTGGGGCCATGATCTAGGGATCCAGTATCCTGAAGAGGGTATTGCTGGGTGGGGAGGTTAATTCACAAGACAATAAGCATAATTTCCCTCACTCAGAAAGATGGGCAAAGCTGAGTCATTTGTAGAAAAATAAATGCACTTTGAGATCATAATTCTAAATGAAATAAATCAGACACAGGACCGTAAACACCACATGGTTTCTCCTATATGGAAACCCAAATTATAAATAATTTTAAAAAACAAAATAAAAGGTAGAGAATAAGAAACAGGAAGACAGACCGTCTGCAAATGGAAAGACATTTAGAGATGGAGAGAGGGAAAGGGAGGAAGGGGACAGAAAAATAAAAATAATTAAGGTCTACCTATTTACTACAATTCTGAAGTTTAAAGACATATCAAAAGTTATTAATATGGATTATGTGTATTTTGCCAAGAAAACAAACAAAAACCTACCATGTCTTTCTAAATCCTCATTCACTGAACTTAGCATTTCGTAGACATCTAAGGGCCTTGCTTGTGGCCAGCCAGCCTTTGCTCTTGCTCTTCCCCTCACGTCCAACCCTCTTCCCCTCAGGTCTCCTGGCTGTTTTCAGCATTTTCATGTCATATTACTTTCTCAGAAAACAAACAACTTTTCTTAACTAGCTATATCAAAATTATGCTTCCTTAGGGCCTGGGATTTAGCTCAGTGTTTCCAGCACCTGCCTAGCAAGTGGAAGTTCTCTGGTTCGATCCCGTTAACCACATACAGCAATGCTAGGTGTGGTGACTCATGCCCACCAACCGTCAGTACCTATGCAACAGTGCCAGGCATGGTGGCTCACACCTGTAATCCCAGCACTCGGGAGGCAGAGACAGGAGGATTGCTGTGAGTTCGAGGCTTGCCTGGGCTACATAGTGAGCTCAGGGCCAGCCTGAACTACAAAGCGAGACCCTGTCTCAAAAAAAAAAAAAAAAAAACTGGTCCCATGTTTTGCTATCTTCTCTCACCACCTATTCTTCTTTCTTTATATATCTATGAGCCTATTTTGCCTTACAAGAAACTTAAATATAGATTTTTGATGAATCATTTCTCATAGCTTACCTTCCCTGGTGGACCCTAAATTCCTTGTGTGTAGAAATAATAACCTAATCATTACATGGCTGTATCTGCAGCAGTTGGAGGTTTTCTTGGTCCAGAATTAATGTACAGTTAATAGATATTAATGAATTAATTTAGTAAATAAAAATAATCAAGAATTTAGGTTAAACACGATTAAACCTCTTTGTCAAAATTGATTGATTTTAGTGCTTAGAAGAATAAAAGTGAGATCAGTACAGTTAATTGTTATCATCTTTTCCCATTTCCTCTCAACACTCTCATATAAAAAATGTAAGAAATGATGTGGGCCGGAGGGTTAGCTCAGTGGTTCCGGCGCCTGCCTCGCAAGTGTAAGGACCTGAGTTCGATCCCCGGTTACCACATATAATGCTGAGCATGGTGGCTCACGCCTGTAATCCCAGCACTCTGGAGGCAGAGACAGGAGGATTGCTGAGTTCGCGGCGGCTTGCCTGGGCACCATAGTGAGCTCAGGGCCAGCCTGAACTACAAAGCAAGACCCTGTCTCCAAAAAGCAAAAAAAAAAAAAAAAAAAAGTAGGAAATGAAAAACTAAATTCTCAGAAACCATTTAAGCTAGATCTCTGGTAATTAGGTCCCTCCCATGGGTCCCACTCTAAAGATCTGCTGGCTTGGAGACCATCTTCCTGCTGTGGCTATTTTCAGGACACCAAAAAAATTCTCAAAGTTATATAGTGACCTGATTCAGGATTCCAGTGAGAACCCATTAGTACCTGGGCATTAGGCCCACGTGTGGCAGAGCAGATGTGAGGCTAGCAGAATTTTTCTGATCTTTAGACCTCAACTCTTGTGAGAGGAGTTGAAGATTGCTAACTCTCAGTGTTACATCTTTAAACACCTCTACCCCTCTATTTAATCCCTTTCTGCTAAAGCACAGTTTCCAGCTTACTACACTGAATCTAGAGAGATTCATATAAAATACTGAAAAATTGGAATTATAAAAATCATTAAGCTTTTATCATATTAACCCATACAATTTATGGAATAAATGCTAAGTAAATAATTTATCATTATTTTAAATGGATAAAAATAATTGCATAAAACATAAAATCCCTAAATGGATGCCAGGATGAAATAACAGTCTCTCCACAGGCTTTACACTAAAAAAAAATCATTAAAAACAATATTCACGATGTATTTAGGCTTCAAGCATGTATTAAAATTTTCTCAGTTACCATCTCTGAAAATCCTGGATCATTAAAGTACACAAATTATCTGCCCTTTATGCTTCAGTATCATTTTGTTCACTCTTATACGATAATTATCATATTGGTGTGCAGTTATAGTTTAACATTTCTGTCGTCCATCTCTCTACACTTAGAGCTTCTGAACATCAAAAGACACTTTACTTATCAAGAAAACTGAATGCTTGATATTGCTTTATGATATAACTAGGCAAACTCAAATGATTGAACAATCATAACCTTAAATGTTGGAGAGATGTCTTAATTAGAATCACTCTAGACGTTTTCATTCTGAATAATTGTTTAATCCTACAAAGAAGTGTTGCTTTACCTTGTGCCTCTGTGGCATAAGATATTAACCCAGTGCAGTATTTTGCTTTGTATTCCCCTCGGCAGTTGAGCCCTTCATTTTGTTTAGATGGTGTTCAGCCTCATTAATGCAATTTATAATTTTCTTAAAGATTCAGGCTTTGTCTGCTTCTTCTTTTGACTGTATCACTGCTGTGCCTACTTGGGAGTACAGTAAGCCCTTTTTACATCATTTTCTTGCGAAATGTTCCCTTCCTTAGTTGATTTTTTTTTCTGGCCTCCAATCCCTTATGGCAGGTCATTTTTCAATTTGAAAATTAGTAGGGGATCAACATAAGTTATTGTGTGTTGCCTCTCATTTCATCATTTAGAACAAACTGACTCCTAGTTTTTTGGACAACACCCATATACTTAAGACGCCCACATATTTGGAGTAAATCACTGTAAATAAGCGATCAGCAGAAAACAACAGCCTGTGGAACACATCACCAAGGAGCAGCAGGCAGCCAAGTTTTTCATAACTGGGCTACCAGCCACCAATTTAAAGCTTTAATCTGAGCACACTTTCACCACACAGAAGTCTGTTTTTCTTTTTTTTTTTTTTTCCTTTCTTTTTTACAAAACATAAATGGAAGGGGACAAAACACTGCTGCTTTAAGTTACATTAAACTGATATTTTTAAACAGTTCTGGGTTTAAGTTGGTAAACATGCTTTGGTAAATGTGTATCCAAAGAACTGGAGGAAGGTAAAAATAAGAAAATGTATATAAATATACATGAAAAAGAGTCTTTTGAAGAATCACCACCACCAACATCATGCCCTGTCTCTTAAGTTAACTTCAAATTAATTGGTTTTGGCAACATTAGGCTCAGTTCTTACATCACGACACGGAGTATTTCTCTGTCTTTTAGTTACTAATAGCTCTGTCTGCAACAGAGAAAGCAAACGGCTACAGTCTACTTCATTTGGATGCTGGAGAGTCTTTTAAAATTTTTAAATTTTCAGTTACAAGCTGAAAAATAAGCATTTTGCAAGGAAGAAAACCTAATTTGGAGGTGAGTTATTGAGAGCATTCTATTCCACTAATGATATTCTACCATAGAGAAACAGATATGAGCTTATGATCATAAAAATACCTCATGATGCCTTTTTATCCAAATATCTTAGAGCATTAAAGGAGATAAAAATTCTCTCCATTAGCATACTACTTCTAATGAAGAATAAAATAAATAAACAGGCATAAAATTGTTTGAGTTTCTCTGCAACTCATAGCATCTAACCATTGAAAGGAAGATTTCTGATTCCCTATGACTAGGTCTAAACAAATATGCCATTTTCCACTGATAATTCACAAGGGACCTAAAACTCTTGTTTTAACCTTAGACTCCAGCCCACTATGTCCCTTGCACTATCATGTTTTAAATGGAATTCTTTATTGGTACATTTTATACACATCTCACAATCACACATAACATTGGGGAATTTGTACCAGTATATGACACAAATTAATTCTCATTTTTACCCACATCCTTACCTACCCACACCTCCCTGCCCCCTATATACATGCTCTTTTATTTTCTTTCAGAATCATATTTATTCCTTCCCTTCATTATATTCCCCCAACAAATTGCCTTTGGAATTTTCCCATTCTACAAAAACTGTCATACTTTCTAGAGCCTTGCACTATTTGAGCAGTAGGCTCTGTATTTACTACTACTTTCATACCTTTTTTTTTTTTTTTCCATTCCTCTGTTCCCAGGATTTCAAATCCTTCTCCTGAGACAAACTTTAGGGAAATTTCAAAGAAGTACTTAAGTCTATCTCAGGATCTTCCTTTGCACGAAGTAAATTTTAAACACCCAACCCAGTATTTAGGACACATTTTGTGTGAGAAGACAGAGGTCAATAATGGGAACCGACTAGTCCGAAGATGGTTAACACCAGAGACGGGGAGTGAGGCAGCCTTGGTCCTGCTCCCACAGAGTTGCTTTATATTTTTCCTTTGTTGAAAACTTGCATTTCTTGAGTCCCACTTGCATGTGTCCCCTACAGCTGAGAGACTCACGAAACACTGTCATAAGAAAAGCCCTGAGAGCTGTTTTTTCTTACGGGTTCTGAAATCTCAAAAGCTGTTTTTGACGCTCATCCGGTTTCTTCACTGTGACCAGTTTTACTTCATCCCTTCCTTAGGACCCACTCTGCCAATCCAAACATAACCCAAAGCAACACTGGCATCAACTGGGCTCTTGTTCAAAACAGGCCAACCTCTGACCTTTACATAGGAGCGTACATTTCAAAAAAGCCTGTGGTTCATTAACGTTGGAGTAACACTTTTTGCAATGTATGTTAGCTTCTTACTGCATGATTCGCAGCAAAATTGCCCTTAATCAAGAAGTTGATATTTCAACATTTTAGCTTGTGAGACTTTTGCCTTTTTATTCAGGGCATAAATTGCAGCAAAGCTGTACACTGCTTAATTCTAGATAAAGACTTTTTAATCCTCTTTCACTTTAATTTTGCTATAATGTCACTTTTATGACTGATAAAATCTTTGCCCAGTGAAGCTTTAGGGTGAACGCCAAATGAACTTTGGGTTCCTGGCCCTGTTTCTAAATTCATTATCCCCTACTTAGATCTTGAGATAATACTATTAAGAAAAAATTCAAAGAATAACACCAAAGAGCACAGCCTCACATGGGAGAAACTAAGAGGCAAGGACTAGCCTGTGCTTATGAGAGATAATCAGTTCTCTAAATCATTTTCATGAGTCATGGTCATCTTCAGCCAGTAGAAAGAAATGAGTCCGGGACACAAAACTACAAATCGTAATGGAGAAGCCATTTTGAGTGAGCTTCCAGTCATTTCTAAAAACTGTTTGTACAAAAATCTCAATTTAGCTCAGTGGTTCTGGCGTCTGCCTCAGGCAAGCACAAAGTCCTGAGTTCAATCCCCGGTAACCACATACAGTGCTGGGCGTGGTGACTCACGCAGACCAGCAATCAATACCACATACCACAGTGCGGGTGTGGTGGCTCACGCCTGTAATCCCAGCACTCGGGAGGCGGACACAGGAGCGTTGCTGAGTTCGTGACGGCTTGCCTGGGCTCCATAGTGAGCTCAAGGCCAGCCTGAACTACAAAGCGAGACCCTGTCTCAAAAAAAAAAAATCTCAATTTTACACAAAAGTATTAAGGATTATAGTGTATTTAAAGTCATTTTATGGAGAAATGTGTTAGAAATATTCACATAAGCATACATACATGTACATACTTAAATCTCATAAATTTAAAGCATCACTGTAAAAGACATAAAAAGCATTTTTGCACTAACAGGATAATTAATAACTATTTCCTGAAGTGAACACAGAAGTTGAAAGATGTTAGGATGTCCTCATTTAATGGTTTAAAATAAAGAATAATGACTTGTGTGAGACAGATGACAAGTATTTAGTTCAGTTACAGAGTACCAGTATGATTTCTCAACATCTATGGTGGGTCTTTAATTCGGGATCCAAAAAGTATGCTGGATTAGGAATTCAGACATTGCAATTTATGTTCCCAACTTTTTACTTTCTGTTTGACTTCATCGAGTCAGTTGTTTTCCTGTCTCTCTGTAAAAGGTAGACTAGCTGATGACATCTTTAAGATCCCAGCTTGTTTTAAAGTTCTGTGTTTTCACTGGTTCAGAAATCTTAAATCTTATTCTTAAATATTAACTGTATCACTCACAAGGAGTGGTTATTTTGATCAGCTGTTTTCTTGTCAGTCACGTTGTTCATTTTTTAATTTTGAAGACTTTAGGGAACTGCCATTAAGCATTATTGAAGAGGCATTTAGATGATGTCGGTACTTCATTAAAAACTTCATCCAACTTTTAGTGTCATATTTCCCAAGAAGTGTTTCTAAGTGCTAATACGTTACAAGTTTTAAAGAGTGATTCTATTGTTAACCTTGGAAATACTAGGTTAAGCAAGTGAAAAGTGCTATTCTCACAAAATTCTAACTAGGACATTAGTATGCCAAGGAGGTACTTCGGACCTACAGGAAACAAGGTATGCTACAGTCATTAGAGTTCTCAATTTTACTTGTCCACAGAATACTTTTAGGGTGAACTATTCTAAGGGACTACGGTTTCTAAGGAAGTGCTGAGCTCAAAGTGAAAATCGCACCCATATATATTGTTGTGAAGTGTGTCTCATAACAGAACAGGGAGGAAATAATACGATCATAATTTAAGTCCAATTATGCCTACTATAATAATTTAATCTAGTTAGGTCTGGAGAAGATTCCTTCCAGATGTCAGAAAATATGACCTTTCCCAACATGAAGAAAAGGCGACCACAGAGAATCTCTTGCCTACATAAAGAAACATACTGTGAAGGATTTATTCCTGGTGAATAAACCAACACAGCTCCAGTATGTAAGAAAAAGAATGGCCTGCAGATTTAGGACGTTAGCAGTGGAGATATTTTTAGATATAATTCAATACTCGAATTAAACACAAAGCAGAGCTGACTATATAGAAGTGTTGAAAGCGCAGTGTTTATCCTCAAGTAAGCAAATTGCAACGTTCTGCACCAGCATCCCATTCTAAACGCTTTTCACCTAGATATCCTGCAATTCAATTTAAACGGTAGAAAATTAAATGTTACATCTTCCCAAATAAAACTGGACATATAAAAAGGCAAGAGTGCCAGAGGGATTATCGGAAATCTAGGGAGACAAGCAGGCAAAACGCTACTGGAATTTTTTTTTTTTTCTTTTGAGAAAACATATTTTAGGTAAATGAATACTTCTGACATACTGAACATTTATGCACTTCTTTTAAAAGGGAACGTTTACGGGAAAGTCTCAGCTGGAATTATGTGTTTTCATATTTGCCAAATAAAGAATAAATACATAAATAAATAAATAAATAAATAAATAAATAAATAAATAAATAAATAAATAAATAAATACAAGCGTTGCTGAAGGCCCTAAAGACAGCCATATGCTTTTGCATATATTTTCACAACTCAGCAGCTGCTCACCGAGCCTCTTCCATTTCAAGTTTTCCTGTTGACCACTCTCTCCTGGAAGGCTTCTGTGGCTGCCGGATGGAAATATTTATGAAAACACAGGGGCAGCCAGGATCATCCAAGTGTTTTCAAAATGTTTGCTTGGTGAAGAGTCGCTGGCAGGCATAAAGTACTCCTACAAGGGTTTCAGTAAGTGTTCATGACTATTCAGTGTTTCTCCGTAAATGTGGGCAGAGACCACACTATATTCTCTAGAAGCTTTAAAAGAAGGAAAGACACTGTTTCTGTACTTTCCTTCATTTCTCACATTTTTTTCTTCTTGTCTTCTTTCCTTTCCCCCACCTCCCCTCCTTAGTTTCCCCTTTCCCTTGAACACTTTGGGGAGGGCAGAGGAATGAGCAAAGCATAAGAATCAAGATATTTCATGTAGGGGTCAGAGATTTAGCTCAGTGGTTCTGGTGCCTGCCTCGCAAGCGCAAGGTCCTGAGTTCAATCCTGGTAACCACATACAATGCTGGGCGTGGAGACTCACGCCCACCAGCAATCAACACCACATACCACAGTGCTGGGCGTGGTGGCTCACACCTGTCATCCCAGCACTCGGGAGGCAGAGACAGGAGGATTGCTGAGTTCCAGGCTTGCCTGGACTACATGGTGAGCTCAGAGCCAGCCTGAACTACAAAGCAAGACCCTGT
>PVIC010039882.1:0-16895 GCA_004025085.1 Thryonomys swinderianus | reverse complement strand
GATTTATCTAAGTTACAGTTGTACAGGGTCAAGGGGTTGGCACCTGGATCTGCTACTCCTGATGAGGGCTCCTTTGGCCATGTCAAATAGGAGATGGCACAGTGGAAGAAACACATGCAATGGGGAGAAATAAGAAGCCAGAGAACAAGGAGGGATCAGGGTAACTGTTTTATAACAGCTTACTTCATGGGAATCTACTCAAAGCTCAAAAACTGCTTTAACATGTTGCAAGGACATTGTTCCCAGTGATATTCCCCCCAGCAACTCATACTAAGCATCATCTCTTAAGAGTCCACCATTGAGTGATATCCCTGCTGTACAGACCAAGCTTCCAGAACAGCACCATTTTGGGGAGATCACAGTTAATGAATCAAGAAATGGAGTTACTGTATTTAGAACTTAAATCTAAGAGTGCTGGAGTTGGAAGCTTTAGGTACCCACCAGAAAATGGCTTGACTTTTGATTTTATGCTCTGCCTACCACATTATGAAATATTTTGTATTTAATGCATTTCTATCTAATAATTGAGATAGAACATACCTCCCCTAGGTGATATCCATAGATCACTGGCTGAGGAACTTGAGTTTATTACAGCACAGGGGGCACTCCAACTTTCTCTTTCTTTGCTATACGCCACTCGCCCACATGAGGGCCATGACAGACGAAGAGCTAACTCTTTACCTTACCGTCACCTCTTTACTGCCGCCGTTTTCTGTTTGCTCAAGTCAGCTGTCTGCCCAAAACCAAAAACAGGCTGAAAGAAGGATTACTATGATTTACAACCGCTTGATTGTCCTTGGTTAATTATAAACATCCCTTCATAAAATGCAAGGTCAGATCTCCTGCTGTCCACAAAACAAAAATGTAAGTAGAGTCACACCCTGAACTGGATGAAGAAACAAATGCCACTTACAAAGAAGGGCTGCCGTCTCCTGACATGTTATGGTGGCTTCCAGTAATCTGTTTATGCTCCGCTTTCTCCTGTGAAGCAGTAATGGGCACCAGACCAGCGTGGGGAAGGAAAAAGCAAACTTGCTTTCTTACCAAATTCTAAAACAAAGACAAACAGTAGCTATACAATTTTTATATCATCACACCTAGGAGGCTTTGGGGAAAAAAAAAACATTTATTGAAAGCAGAAACTATAAATATTCCATAAAGGACAAAACATTGAAGCACTGTGGAGATTTTTTATTTTCCTCTGTAAGATCACACAAAACGAGAATGCAAAGAAAAACTATGAGTCCAAATGTCTGCAGAATCTTTCCTGTCCTCCTGGGGAGGTGAGAATATAAATCTACATTACAATTTATGTCAGACCGACAAAGAGAGAGGACATTTTGTGTATCATAAACAGGTAGTCATACAGTCTATAATCAAATGTTATTTTTCTGCTAGAAGAGAAAATAATTTAGAAGGGTTTTCTAAATTATCTAGACCATCTAAAGATTATAAAGCAGAAAACTGTTCATATTTCTTTTATCCTATAAAATAATTCCCCCAATAGCTGGGAAGCATTTGGTTACACTGCTGATTTCTAACCTGTAATGACTTTTTTTTTACATATAAGGATAAACACTGAGTTTTGGCTAGACCATCTTGTGCATGGTACTGACTTGTGAAGAGTAAGGGATTAAGTGATTTTTAAAACTGGAACGCACTAGAAGAGGCTTACAGATTATATCAACTCATGGTTTTAAACTGTGGAGGCATGGAAGAAAAACATTGCTACCGTATCTCCAAGCTTGGAAGTGATCCCTGATCATCTCTGACATTTTCAAAAACAGAAAATAATTTGGCTTTATTTTAAATGTCACTCCTCTGCAGGTGAAGAATTTATTCACTAAGGAGTTTACAGGATGGAACAAACCATGCTGATACACACCGGCTGTAGAAAATTGAGTAAAATGGACTATGTTCTCTTGAAATAGAATGTGTGTGTTTGCTGAATCACACTGAGCCAATGCTCCAAAGAAACTACTCATGTAATCTTTAGACTGGTCAGGTATGGAGGGAAGCGTTCAGACCTAACAGTCAGAATGTGCCATTTGAACCCCGTCCCCCCGCAAAGTGCCTGTACCCGTCTTCTCTAGAGCACACACACACAGACTTCCTTATCATTGTAAGTGAGCCACAAAGTGACACTCTGGAAATTTACTGTCTAGATCCTGTCCAGTTCTTATAAAGTTCTAATTGTCTTGCCTGAAGGTGGCATTTCCCCAGGGAAACGTGCTCACTGTTCCTCTTTAACAGCCCCTTTTAGGAGTATACACTGGCCAAAATAAACTTTTGTCTTCCCTACATCCTTTGCGCATTGGTAAATGTTTTAACTCTCTTGTATCGCCAGCCTTCTGTCCTTGTCTCACATCTAATTTTCTTCTGATGATGTGGGCTTTGGTTTGATCTTGCTTTCCTCTTTCCTTGATGAAGTAGTCACCTCTCCACTAGTTGAGACACAATACAAAACACTCAAACTTAAGGAAAAGAGGATTCATTTGCTAACAGGTTTAGTTCATGATCGGATAGTTCCAAGGAAGAGATTTCATGGTAGAAGGGTGTGGTGGATAGATTTTTTTTTAGCTATTGTGTTTTTTTTCATGTATTACAATATTTTTTTAAATTTCCTGATTTCTTGCTACTAGTTCATAGTAGTTTAGAAGCAGAGCAAGAAAATGGAGCCAAAACAAAGGGGGCAAAGGATTCGCCATAGACACCAAGATCATGCCTCCACAACCCATGTGAACACGCCTAGATGTTGAGAGAATTCAGAGAATGCATAAATTATCCACCTTTTAAAAATGGCTTCATACCTGTAATATGGGCTGCTACCCTTCTTGAGGGTAGACCACCTTTTCCTGTGGTTCCCCACAGGAGAATTTTTTTTTTTTTTTGAGACAGGGTCTCACTTTGTAGTTCAGGCTGGCCCTGAGCTCACTATGCAGCCCAGGCAAGCCTTGAACTCAGCAATCCTCCTGCCTCTGCCTCCCCAGTGCTGAGATTACAGGCGTGAGCCACCACGCCTGACCCCCACAGGAGAATTTTGGAGGCAGATCTGAAAGCAATCAAGTTGCAACTCCACCCTACCACATTTGAGATACAGGTAGTTTACTTGAGATTTTTAGTGTCGAATATTTATTTCATTAATTCAGCTTTTGATTATCGATTTTCTCTACTTTTCCAAAATAACTTTTCTAGTTCCTTGGGATGGAGGTTGTTTAATTGGAACATTTTCATTTCCTTGATGTAGGCATTTATTACTACAAATTTCTTAATGCTTTTTTATTGTATTCCATAGATTTTTGGATATTGTCATTTTTTTCATGTATGACAAGAATTTTCTTTTAATGTTTTTATTTCTTGCTCGCTCTGAGGCAGAATAGAAGAAATCTAAGATGGGTAGGAACTCACACTTTTAGTAAGACTACAACTTTCACAACACACCTGAAGTCACTCAAGGCAATCTGAACCAGTATTTTCTTGGTTAACCAAGGGCTCCTTTTATTCCAGACTTTCCACATTCAGAGTCTCTCAGGCAAGCTGACACTCCATAAACTGGCTTGAGAGAGTAAGGGACAGGGACTTGATTCTAAAACAGAGGGACACTCCCCCCTCTTGAAGGCCTCCATTCTCTTTCTTTGAGTGTGCGTCTTTGAATCCTGCCCTGGACACCCTCTGACTGACTTGGCCTGAAAATTCTCTTTTCTATGACAGAAGTCTGTGAACATATGAACCCAGTGCCGGGGTAGGGTAAGTGAGCTCCTTATTTTGGCTTCCAGAACCTATCTAGTGACTTTCTTCATGGTGAGCCAGCAACAGAGGAGAAACGAGGCAGGAGAACCATCCATGAGTCCAGCCAAGGCTTTTCATCTTTCCTTCCCCGGTTCCCCTAAACCCTTGCCTTCAGAAGTGTATCTTATTCCACATTTTCTTCCTTTCTCTCTCTCCCTGTCAGCAAACCTCTGCTTGCTTAGATTTCCTTCGGTTAGAGGCTCTGATGTCCCTAAAAAATGAGTGCTCACACCTGCCGGCTCCCTCTAACCAGAAAGGGAAAGCGGTATGGAAAGGTATCTCCTATTTCAGATGTGCAATGGCCTCATTAAATATTTAGTCAGATCAGCATACTCTGCTCTTGGGCCAGATGAACTAAAATTTGCTCAATTAAAAAAAAAGCCAAAACAATCTAAAACATGGAACGAAAGACCTGTCTTTCTTGAGCAAGTTTTCTCAGACACCTGAGCTGGGAGACCCATCCTGAGACACTAGAGACATCCGGCTTGGTTATGACAGCCGAGGAAGCCATTTCCTTAAATCTCGCACAACTTTAGGCCCTAAATACTTCTCACTAAAGGAGACCCTCTAAATTTTACTGTTCATCATCTCTCCCTTTTCCATCTCTTTCATTCTCAAAACTGAAGGGCCTGATCTCGGTCGGCCTAAGGCTGTGTCTCCCTCTGTGTGACAGGGAACGTGGTCCTTCAGGTGATAACTGACACCATCCTGGAGACCTGAGAGGGATGAAGGTTCGAACTGGGGAGGAGCTCATTGGTTTTCTTTCCCCTTCTCTCCCCTCTAGAGCTCACAACACCGACTCCCTCCTCCTTCCGTCTCATCTGCGACTCTGAGGGTTTCATCCAGCAGAAGAGTCAAATAAGTACCATTTCCGGTGTTAGTTAACAGGGAAGGCAGAGACGGAGGGAACTCAGAGCTCTCCGATGACTCCAGGGCCTGCGTTTTCCTGCTCGCAAGGCAGACCCAAGGGAAGGGGTCCAGCAGTCCCCCAGCGCTGTCCACCATGCATGACCTTGCTGGGCCCTGGGGCCACTGTCCAGCGCCACCTATAGGGGATTTTTTTTTCTGGGCTGCACCAGTTCCCTTCTCTAGGGTTACCTTGCCTCGTCTCCACTTTGACCCTGGTATTCTTATGATAATTTCGGCCTCCATTTTATCTCCACATCTAAATTGGTACACAGCTTGCAGGTGCTCACTGACCTCTCCAGATGTCTGTAAAACCTCTGTGAGTCCTTGTGTGTGTCACAGTTTCCTAGACATAAGGATCTTCAGAGTGCATTTTTGAGCAAAGCCTTCTTTTCTAATCTGTTGATAAAGGTGGGAGTAGCTGTGTACCAGGTGCACGTGGTGTTCATATCCCGGACCTGAACAGCCGATTTCTGCCTGACTAGCAGGGATGCCTGGACTAGCCCCTGGCAGAAAATAGGGCAGAGCTGCCCCATGTGGGTAGCTCTGGCTCTAGCGGCAGAGGGCTGCCAGTCACAGATAACTCCAACCCTGGGGGAGGAGCGAGAGCAGAGCTCCCAGACAGGTCCGGCTTCAGCCAGCAGGGCAGGAGTTGACTCTTCTGACCCAGGAATGCTGTCATTCCCTCTCCCTCACTTTCCCCCCTTTTCTTTCTTTATCTATTTCCAGGAGCACACAAGGGAGATCTCAGAGCATTCAGTACACCGCAAGTGATTATGGGTAATTTGAAGTCTGTCCTCAAAACGTCACGTTTAAGTTACATTTTACAAATTTGGGACCAGTTTAACATGGAAGATTTTAAAGGTTTGATTCCCCTCCGAATGTAGCTGAAAGAATAAAGAGACAAAGCCTCGACTCTGGCTTTCTAATGAGGAGAGGAAGGGAGCATTGACACCTTCTAGAAATCTCCAGCTCTTTCCTTTCCCCCTTCTGATTTTTGGTTGCAATTCTAGAGTGCCAGCTAGCAGAAAAAGACTAGCACAGAGTATGTAAAAATACTGATAAGAAAGAAAAAAAAAACACAGATAGTTAATTGCTAACTCCTAGGGAACGTTCTAGCTGACTAATCTATTTCCGGTATTAATTCTAAAATTAAGAATTACTCCAATTCATCATAGCCAATGCTTCTAAAAGTGCACTCCGATTTCATATAATTGTATTATATGTTCTGTATGGCTTTTTTGTCTGTCTACCTACTAATCTATTTCCAACAATCTGTTAAGGCACCTGCAGATGCTTAATTTAAAATTTATTTTGCTCATGTCAGTTTTTTAATTTGTCTTTGTAAACTTTGCCCTTACGGAGTTTTGGCTGTGTTAAGACCTGACATTAAAAAGTGTATAAAGAAAATGATAAACAGCCAAAGATGGGAAAGAGGTTTTCGTGGCACTTCTTTGATATGGTTATACATTTGAATTATGTAAACCTATTACCTATATTAAATAAGTCATGTTTCAAAAACTATCAGAGTATACAGCTTATAGTAGGGCATTGTAAAGCATGGTCTTTGGAATTTTCATGTTCAAATACTTGAATTTAGATAAAACAAAAATCAGGCTAGAAGCACTAATGCCCAAGAGTACATAGCACCTTCTTCTCAAAGCCAATATTAGGACTCATGTCACAATTTGAAAGCAGTCTGTGACCATTTGTCCATATCTGCTTTCACATTGGGAAAGGAAGTGTCATCCTGGAGACTAATATAACCTGGTACCCACTCCTATTAATAAATATCCCTCCTCTTCCCTTTATTGCTGTGGCTTCCTGGCAACCATGCCATGGACTGTTTCTTCTCTGTGATTCTCCTCTTTCATGTTGCCCTGCCTTGGACCTGACCAAGTACAGACTGAAACCTCTATAACTAAAATAAACCTTTCCTTTTTTAACTTGTTGGCATCATATATTTTGTCCTAGCATTGAGAAAATAAAAGTTTAGTAATCATTTCGTCTGTGTTTGATTTTTAGGTATGTTCGAGGATGTATAATTTTAAAACCTGTTCAAATGACTTAGAGAGCACTGACAATAAATATAAAATATAATTTAATATAAAAGCATGTATGATTTTATTAGTTGCATTTCTCTTTTGTAAATAATCAGTAATGATAAATCTTGTAATCAATGATTTCTTTAGTACAATGAAATAGGTAAATGTCAAGCTGTGTGTGCTGATTTTTTAAAATCCTGTTACCCTTAATACTTCAACATGCTGTCAGAGAAATAAAGATATTTTCCCATAAAATGGTATTACATTATCACATCTCAGAGAATTATACTTGCACAAAAAGATAAGCACATTAGGTGTTGGATTTGTTCATATCCTGATTTAATAATTCCAAATTATAGAACTATCCACATTATGAATAGAAATAATCAATGATCAATTAAAAATTTTAAACATCATTCTACATTCATCTGATATAAATTAGCTAGCCCAGAAATGCTCAGTCTAGGATGAGTCTGATCACTGGTTTATAATCAGACCTCTATTAGGTTATTAACTAAATTATCTTATGTAAACTAGCTTCACAATGATTAGTACTAATTTCCATTCAAGTGGTTTATAACTAAATAAATGGATGAACATTCATTTTTCTTTTGCTTCTACTATATTTGCCAAAGGAAAAAAATCCAATACCAGAAAGAAACTTTCTAAAATTCAGTTATAAATATCATTATCAATGCCCAACCTTTTGCATACTACAGTATGCAAACCACATTAAGGCCTTTTTTTAAGGCTCCTAGTGTCAGAATAAAGAATTGCTAAAATATGGCTACATGTCATATATTTTAAAAGTCTATATGTAATAAATTCATTACCATTTTAAGTTCTAGTAAGTTTAGCCATGGTGTATATGCTTTGGGGGAAAGACCAAATGTAAATTTTTGAGGCCCAACATTACTGGGCCTTGGACTCTCCAATCACCTTTTGATTTCCAGTCTCTCATGACCCTTGCTAATTATACATTCTGTTTACTGAGCATAGGTATGATGGCTACTCTGGGTTTTCATCTGGACAGGAATGAGAGATGCCTTGAAAACTGGAAAAGAAAAACACCAGGTGAGTCTGCGAAGGTGTTTCCAGATGGGACTGGAAGATGTGGATCGGTGAATGGAGAGGCAAATATACCCTGAACGTAGCCTGCATTCTCAGTAGACTGAATTCCCATGTGCAGCGAGAAAGCCTAAGAGGAGGAAGCTGTAGCTCTCAGCACTTTCTGAGAGTCTGCCTCTCTTCCTGTGATCATTGGCTGGGGACATAAAAATCCAATTTCCTTAGCCTTTCTGTTGAGACCTATTCCAGTTACTCTCCATGGGCTTCCCAGCCTTCCACCTTAGTTTGGTGCTGAGTCATTGGCCCTTTTAACTCTGAGGCTTCTACCAGATTGGACTGAGCAACTATCAATCTCTCTGGCTCTCTAGCCTACAGACAACCTCTGTGGGCCAACTGACTCTCTGCCCACAGAACTCTACCAAGTACAGCCCCTCTTCCAATCGGTTCTGCTCCTACGGAGAACCATCTCCATCTTCTTCATCTCCAATAAACTACTTATAGTAACTCTCTTGTCAAGTCTGTACATAAACATGTGCCAGACCACATATCAAACTTTGAGTTCCACAGCCATAAAAAGGATTGAAAAAAAAAAAAAGATGTGCCAGAATCTCATTCCATACAGCTTTTGATGGAACGAACAATTCATGTTTTAGGCACACCATTTTAAATTCGTGGAGGCCACCAGAAATATCAGGTACAGATCAACTAGATGAAAAATTCTCAAAAATAAGAACATTTTATCACTTTTTTTCATTCATGAAGGGAATTTCTCTTATTTCACACAAGACTGATCATCAGTCAGTTTCCAGGCATTACCCCCTGTCTGTACACCAAAAGCATAATTATATCTCTACTACTTCTTATCATACCTATCCAGTCTCACAGGAGAGTTTATCTTATATTAAGTTCAAACATAATCCTTTGAACTGTCTTAAATCTTACTCCCTCCTTGCTTAAAACCCCTCTTTCCTTCAGTCCCTCCCACAACTCCCCCTGTTGTTCTGTTTCTTTTCATACATGAAGAAACATAAACACCTCTCCTGTTTGTTCTGAAAACTTGATTTTCAGGGCCTTCTCGCCGTTATCTGGTCCCCTGATTTCCTCTGTGACCGAGTGTCTCCTAGAGATCCCAAAACTAACTCCTTTCCAATCTGCCCTCAACTCACTGCTACTGGGATTCTGAGACTATCTTTCCAGCAACATTTTTCTCATCGGGGTGAGCAGCTATTCCTCCGTTCTAATGACATGAACATGTGTCACTTTTATGTTACTTTCTTTTTCTGAAACACGTAATCATCTCTGCATCATCCAAGGAATCTTTTCACAACATGGTCTTTTTTTTATCCTTGTTGTATCTGTATCTGTGGCCTCTTAAATTTCTTCACAGATTCGATTTTTTTCAGCCACTGTTTTACAAGTGGTAGTTTTTGGAGTTCCACCCTTGTCCTCCTTTTCTGTCATATTTGATCTCTCTAGGTGACACCTTCCACTCATGCTTTTAAGTAAAAAAAAAATGTTGATAAAGCGCAGACTTATTTTGCCAATCTAAATGGCTCTAAAGGGCTGAACCTTACTAGGGATTTTGATCTTCCCAGTCCTCTTATTATAGGACCACTTGAGGCCCAAGTGCTCCTCAGCGCTTCAGTGAAACGTTCTCAGATCTGCTGCCTTTGTCTCCGAGTGGACTCCTTAGCGTGTCTCATCCACAACTCGGGAGTTACCCTTGACTCCGACCTGCTTTTAAGAAATCGCTTCAGCGCCATGAGATGCTCTTCGCCAGCACAATGTTTAATGCTTTGTAGCTTTTCCATTTACAGGGACTGCTTACCTCTTTCCCTGTGCCGTTTTTTCCTCCTTCAATATATCCACCGCAGTGTGCGGAGCCAATAAAGACTATTTCTCATTTCCTCTACTGCTTAAATCAGGTTACTGGATTCTTACAGATTTCAAAACAAAATAACAACAATAAAAAATCCATCGCTGAGCCCAACCAGTCCTTACAGCCTCATTTATCCCCACGTTGGCCCTGCAGCCTACATTTTTGTCACAGTGAAATTCACGCACCGGGTACTGACAGTTCACATCACACTAAAATGAATGCTTTGAGCAAGTTTCCAAAAGAAAAACATGCTCTAAACACCTGCACCTCAGCGCAACCTTCTTAATTTGGTTTAGTTGAGGCCTCCTTTGGACTTTGCCTGTTTTTTCTGGAGGGTCTAGGCAGAGTCTCCTGCTGGTCATTCCCAATGTTTATCTACAACACTGTGTCATTGTTTTGTGATAATTAAAATATTGACTTGTGCATTCTCCATGCAGACAGATTCAGGTCCTCTGGGTGGGCCTAGGACATACCTTCTTTATATTTCCATTGTCTTTTGCAATACCTGGCACAAACTCTGTACTCCATAAATGCGGAATGAAGGAATGCAGATGAGATCAGGTGCATTCAGGGTGGTATGGCCATAAATGAAGGAATTCAAGTATCATTTACTAGTGCTCATTTGTGATTAGTCTCATGATAGGACTATGCATAAGGCCTTACTGAAATTTTCAAATTTACAGCTTTTAAAGTTTTGTGTAGATGCACAAACAAATGTGTAAACCAAAAGTAAAATAGGAATGTGCAAGTTAGTCCTCTTTTGTTGGTTTTCTTTTTTGAGACGGGATCTCATTAAGTAGCTGGGCTTGAACAATTCTTATTGTAGACACGAACCTCGTTTTTCACAATTTTACATTTATGTGCACAAGGAAAACATACACAGAGAACTTTCTCATTCTGTAGAAAGAGAAGATACTCTTTTAAGGAATAGAAATTAAAGTTTTAATTTTAAATTATTAAAAATGCTTCTACACATAGGAAAGATTGTATCTGGACACACACAGTTAAACATTCCAATGAGATTGTCGATTATTTTTCGCTCTTTTCAAAGACAAAGACAAATACCAGTGTGTAAAAAATTGTATGGCTCATACACAGACAAACCTAAAGGTCCAGGGATTTAGCTCAGTGATTCTTCTCCTGCCTCATAAGTGCAAGGTCATAAATTTCAACCCTGGTATGGAAAAATAAATTTAAAGATGTTGAAACTTTAAAAAGTAAGTGTGCCTCTTTTCTTCATTGTAAATGATGGGCTACTTATAACTGTATGGCCTTCTGAGTCTTTTCTGTAATTTTAAAGCCCATTTAGAATTTCTGGACAAAAATTAAAGAGTAGTGTTTCTCTTTAGTACTCATGATTATACTCTCAAGTAAATTGAATAGGTTTCACAAGAGAAGTTGCTGCATCAATTGTTTTGATATCAAATGCCTGTCCGGTGGGAATCCCAGAGGATCCAGCCTTGGTGTTACTACACTACCAAACCTCGTTGATATGGAGAAAGCTGGAGTTAGCTGATGCCCAGCTACCTAAGGTTTAACACATTCTGAGGAGAACAAAAACAGCAGGTCATGATATGAAGTATCCAGAAATGTTTTCCAGGCCTACTATGCTTTTCTTGCCTACCCAGTAGGTTGGTAATATCTAACACACAAAATAGGAGGTAAAACATGGTAAGAATATGACACAGACATGTCCACACTAAGATTTTTCCCATTCCTATAACATTACAGTCCTACATAATGTTTTATTTTCTCTTTATTTATACTGTAGTTTCCTTGTTCAAGAGAAATCATGCATTGATTATGCTTGAGTGCCCGATTTATTTCATTTAACGTAAAGTTTCAATATGCAACCATTTTCTTACAAATGACTCACATTTGTCCTTCTTCATGGAAGAGTAGCATTCTATTGTGTATAAATAGCATATTTTCTTCATCCAGGAAAAATTTTGTGTTCATGTTTAACTATAATTTTACATTATGTTCACCATGATAATAGAATCAACTCAAACAACTTAATGTGATATTCAATACACAAAATGTTTTCATATCATTTTATATGATCTGTATAACTGTGTAAGTATTCTTATTTTTTAATGTAGTAGACTAAGGGATATTACATTATTTTGAAAGTCCACTTACATATAAGCTGATAAATCCAGAAAGCGTTACCTCAAATTGTATTCTTACCACTACTGAGCTCTGCGGTGTTGTTGAAGACATATCACTAAGAGCAACAGATTTTCTTCAAAAAATCCTTCAAAGTGAGCACATCAGTTTAGGTTTTCAACTGTACTTGCCTAATCAAGATGTGCTTCAATCCCAAGGAAAGTGTATCTAAATTTTAATACTCTAAAAAGCAGAAAGAACAATTAAGTAAATGAAAAGTAAAAGGAAAAGATAAAATCAAGAAAAAAATAAGGAAAAAGTGAGTGAGAACAAGAAAGAGAAGAAATGGTGCACTAGACACCGAAGTTAGGCCACCTGTTAAAGTCTCTAGTTCTTCTTAAGAAATCCTATGTAAAAGCCTTCGTGTAAGAACATATAGCTCTCTGGAGAGGAGAGCATTAGACTTTTGTGCATAATAATTCATTGCAATATTTTTAAGAGAGAACCTCAAATTCCACACAAATAAGCAATTATTTGCATCAAAGACAGAGACAGTAATAGAGCAAATGTTTCTAGGAGTACAGAGGAGGTGCTGAGTGAAGTTCACAGAGTCTTTAAAGCAGGTCCTGGGACTTGGAGGATGTGTCCTGGGTTGGGAAAGATATTTGAATTTCTACAGCAAGGAGAGAAGAAGAGGATGTGATATGAAGTAGGAGAGGGATGGAACAGAGTCGGGGGGCAACTCACGTTGGGGGAAGGGCAGAGAGTTCCACATCAACAGAAGAGTAAAGTGGGGGCTCAGGGCCGGGTTGGGGGCGGCTCACTAACAACAGAATAAATCAAGTTTCAGCTTCGGGAACCAACCAGTTTTCATTATCTTAACAAAAAGATTAATAACAGCATCTCTTGTTCCGGGTGTGGTGGCTCACGCCTGTAATCCCTGTAATGGTTAGTATAGATTCTATTTATAATTTTTTAACAAGTTGAGTTAACATTCCAATCTAGCCCATTATTTTTCTTTGTACACCTCTTACTTGTCCATCCAACTGAAACATTTTCAATTCATGTAATTAAAAAAAAACTAGGTTACAGAATTTATGTTCATAAAGGAATAATTATATTTTTTTCTTTCCTTCTTTCTTTCTTTCTCTTTTCTTTTCCGTTACTATCTTGGTTCAGCACTCGGGAGGCATAGACAGGAGGATTGCTGAGTTCGAGGCTTGCCTGGGCTACATAGTGAGCTCAGAGCCAACCCGAACTACAAAGTGAGACCCTGTCTCAAAAAAAAAATAAAAAAATTTAAAAAAAAATAATAGTATCTCTGACCTGCAAAGGATCCTCTGGATTCAGGTGTGTGTGTGTGTGTGTGTGTGTGTGTGTGTGTGTGTGTGTGTCTGTGTACTGGAGCCCCACTCGTGGCTGCCAACCCTGCTTTCTCATAGTTCTGGTACATAAAGCCCAGGGTGCAGCTGGATTCCATTACACCAGCTCTCATTGGTGTTTGGGAAGCTAATTTCTGTGCATGTCCTGCCTCGCTGTCATAAACTATTTGGAACTTTTCCTCCCAGAGGAATAAAATTCTTTCCTCTAAGGATATAGACAGAGCTCACTTCAAAGAATGTTATGCATTCAAAAGATACCGCTTGCCTTTTGGTTAGTATAGATTCTAATTATAATTTTTTAACAAGTTGAGTTAACATTCCAATCTAGTCCATTATTTTTCTTTGTACGCCTCTTACTTGTCCATCCAACTGAAACATTTCCAATTCATGTAATTAAAAAAAAACTAGGTTACAGAATTTATGTGCATAAAGGATTAATCACATTTCTTTCTTTCCTTCTTTCTTTCTCTTTTCTTTTCCATTACTATCTTGGTTCAGCAACGAAATCTTCAAGGGAAGAAGTGACTATGGAAATAAATTTAAAAACAGCGTTCATTGATTAGTCTTTCTCTAAACATTTCATTATTATACATTCTTAAATTCTCCTTCTTTAGAGGAAGATAATTTGTTATATGCTTCAGTTCCTTTAAGTTAGCTTAACAGGCCTAAACATTTTCCTAGATTATTAGTGTACAGTTCCACTCTAGATAGATATCAAGTTCAAAAATGTGCACAGAAGGCGAAAATCTCATATTCTGGGCACTAATTTTAAATGTCTTCTATAAGAAAGACAGACAGAAAGTGACAACGTGAGAACAAAAATATTCTCTTATCAACTTGAAGAGCAACTGGAGATGCATGCCCGGAGGGAGCGCATACTGAAGAATTACTTGCTTTACATAAAAAGTTGCTCTATCCATGCAGACTAGTGGTCCATTTTCTCTGTTCCTCCAAACTTAGGCTATGGAGCAATGCTGGGACTCAGAACATGGTAAACTCTATTTCCCAGCTTCCAGTGCCAGACAGGACTGTGAAATCCTACCAATAAGCCATATAAAGTAACGATGGAAAACGGGAGGAAAACAGAAAGGACGTCGCTCCTGCTTCACCTCCTTTCTCTGCAACTGCTGTGGCACCTGGTGAAGCCTCCAGCTACTTTCCATGCCCTCCCTGAGCCACATTATTCTGCTGTCATCAGTTTTCTCATTTTCCTGCGCTCTTCCTGCGGCAGCTATTCCCGATCACCAGGGTTCTGTTTGTCCTTTTCTAGCTCATCAACACGCATGAAAGAATATCCCAGAGTGAAGCCACTTGATACAATGACATGACTTCCTTTTCCACGGGGATTCTGCCTTCCAAGTGAGTGCGAGGCTATGTAAGCTTTCCCATCTTCTCTAAGGACCACAAGTCGAATGCAATGACACTCGGAGAGAATTTGGGACAATGTCCTGCTCTTTGAAATCAGAATATTGGATAGACATAAATATGTGATAAATCCCGTGAACCAAAGGCGCATTCCCTGAAGTGGCCCAGGCAAGAAAAAGTTCCCTAGACAGGGAACTCAGGGAAGAGAACGCGGAGCAATTTTACAAAAGAGAACGCTACCAAAAACTAGGCCAAAAAAAGGTGGGGCAGAAGGAGGTGAAGGATGCTTTTATCTTTCTCACTTTGAAAGCTGCTACATTTATTTCATGCTTTTTAGCTTCCAAAATTGCCTTGTTTATAAAAGTTTTATGGGTAATTTAGGTGTTTCCTGCGAAACATACAGAATGTACAGTGAGTCTTGGAGTTCAAAACATTTTTCCAATAACAACCAATTTCTGACTCCCCTCAAAAGTATGCCTCAGAAATGTTGGTCCTTTTAGTTACACTCTCATTTTATTCAGAATTAAATAAAAACTGAAGTTTTCAAAGTAGAAGTGATTTTAATGTGCTCTTGTAAATAAAGGCAATATTATTTCAAATGTTCAGTATTTTAGTTACAGAAGATTATATGATGCTTAGGAAAGACTTTATGAATTAAACCTTTGCAGCATGGGAACTAGCAGAAGGAATCAACAACTGGAATCTTATCTTACTAAAATGCTTCTGCACAGCAAGGAAAACCACCAGCAGAGCAAAAAGACAACGTAAAATATGGGAAAGAATTTTTACCAGCTGTTTCTCAGACAAAGGGCTACTACCTAAAGAATACAAAAACTTTTAAAAATATAACCTCCTCCAAATTTAAAGGCTCAATTCAAAAATGGACATCTGAAATGCACAGATATTTTCCACATGGAAAAGCAAAGGCAGCTCAAAAACATATGAAGGAGTGTTTGACATCCCTGGTCATTTGAAAGATGCAGATGAGAACAGCACTGAGACCTCATCTCACTCCATAAATAATGCTATCATGAAACCAACCAAAAACAAATAAATGCTGGCTAGGCTGTAGGGAGAAAGGAACCCTTCTCCACTGTTGGTGAGAATGTAGACTGGTGCAATCACTCTGGACGTCAGTGTGGAGATTCCTCAAAAAACTAGGATTAGAGGTCCCATTTGATGTTGTTATGTCCCTGCTAGGTATACACACTAAAGAATTAAAAGTCATGGTGACATATGTGCACCCATGTTTATAGCAGCTCAGTTTGTGATAGCTAAATCTTGGAAAGGGCCCAAATGCCCATCGATGGGAGACTGGATAAAGAAGATTGTTTTAGGGCCAGAGGATTAGCTCAGTGGTTCTGGCACCTGCCTTGCAAGGGCAAGGTCCTGAGTTTGATCCCGGTAACCACATACAATGCTGGGCGTGGAGACTCACGCCCACCAGCCATCAATGCCACATACCATAGTGCCAGGCGTGGTGGCTCACGCCTGTAATCCCAGCACCCGGGGGGCAGAGACAGGAGGACTGCTGAGTTCGAGGCTTGCCTAGGCTACATAGTGAGCTCAGAGCCAGCCTGAACTACAAAGTGAGACCCTGTCTCAAAAAAAAAAAAAAGCCTATTAATTTTGGCTAAAGACATGTTCTAGAAATGTCAGAGGGTAGAATATTTCAGCCAGATCCAAGAAAAAAATTTTTTCCTATATTTTCAGAGAAATAAAACCATATTATTGAATTTAGATCCCCAAAGACCTGCACTCTTTCTTTCACAGGAGAAATTCCACAGAATAAAAGCTAATCTTATATGACTTAGAACTACCCCTGGATGACTCATATGTGTTGTGTACTGTCATATAAAAGATGTTGATGGTTGTATCGGTCAGCTTTCTGTCATTGGGACAAAATACCTGGCACCTGCAACCTAAAAGGATTTGGGCTCATGATTTCCAAGGTTTAGTCCATTGGTGTCAGGCTCCAAGGCGCAAATCTCATGGGGGGGGCGGGACACAAAGACAACTGCTTACTGCAGGATGCACAGAAAAAGAGACAGAAAGGAAGGGAACAGGGGCCCAGCTGAGGCCTCCATCGCCCACCAGACATCCTGAATGGTGCTTACTCATCTCCCAAACATCCCTCAAGCCAGTCAAGTTGACAAATCAAGGTGACCTTCAAAATGGTACTCTACAAACTCAGAAGCGATAGAGACCTTTAAAGCATAACTGTAATAAAGGACGAGTTCCAAGACCTAAGAACAGGCTACACGAATGGTCCTCAAAACACGACCCCTAGACCAACAATATCAGCATCATGGTACATTCTGACTCCTATATCAAATACCACAAATTAAGTGG
>PVIC010039881.1:0-16927 GCA_004025085.1 Thryonomys swinderianus | reverse complement strand
TGAGGCCAGCCTGGGCTACATAGTAAGTTCAAGGTCAACCTCAACTACACAGTGAGACCCTGTCTCAAAAAAATCAAAAACCAACCTATCAACTCCATTTAAGCATCACCATTTACTTAAATAAATAACTTTGGTAGAACTTCCTAATATGCATAATGACTCTGGAAGGTGAAATTCTTAATAACTGATATACTTAACACTCTGCTTTAGTTTTTAGATTTCTGGATTTGCCAAGCTAGGTGAAATAAATAATTACTGATAAAAATAAATATTCCTAGTATTAACAGGGTACTAGGGTGCCCAAGGGTACCTTGTAGGTACTTGTCTTATTCAAAGAATTAGACAAGACGAGCAAAAAAAAATGTAGTGAAGTTTTACATTTTAAAAGCTATTATAAGTAATGGGCCGGAGATTTAGCTCAGTGGTTCCTGTGCCTGCCTTGCAAGCACAAGTCCCCGAGTTCAATCCAGTAACCACATACAGTGCTGGTTGTGGTGACTCACACCCACCAGCCATCAATACCACATACCACAGTGCCAGGCGTGGTGGCTCATGCCTGTAATCCCAGCACTCGGGAGGCAGAGACAGGAGGATTGCTGAGTTCCAGGCTTGCCTGAGCTACATAGTGAGCTGAGGGCCAGCCTGAACTACAAAGCAAGACCCTGTCTCAAAAAGAAAAAAAAAGAAAAAAGAAAAGAAAAGAAAAGATGGGTTGGAGTGTTAGCTCAGTGGTTCCAGCACCTGCCTCCCAAGCACAAGGTCCTGAGTTCGATCCCCGGTAATCACATACAATGTTGGGCATGGAGACTCACACCCACCAGCAATCAATACCACATACCACAGTGCCGGGCGTGGTGGCTCACGCCTGTTATCCCAGCACTCGGGAGGCAGAGACAGGAGGATTGCTGAGTTCCAGGCTTGCCTGGGCTACATAGTGCGCTCAGGGCCAGCCTGAACTACAAAGCGAGACCCTGTCTCAAAAAAAAAAAAAAAAAAAAGATTATAAGTAAGAAGAGAAGGGAAAAAAGTGCTCTGAAAAAGAAGTGTTCTGCAGGGCCAGGGATTTAGCACAAGTGGTATTGTACCTACCTTGGAAGCCCAAAGACCCAAGTTCAATCCCCAGTACCACCACCAAAAAAAAAAAGCATTCTGCAAAGTGTGTGTAGGCCCATCCTAGTAGAGAAGTCCACTCTGCGAAGTACAGGTTTGGCTGGTGAAAATGCTCACAGTCGCCATGAGATTAACTGACACCCCAGTTCTGACAGCAGATCCATCTCATCCCATAAAAAATCCCACCCAGTTGCTCCAGAAAAATTGAAGACCCGGTTCTCTGACTGGCACCAGGTGTAAGGCTTGAAAGCTGCACCAAGCATGTGTCTTGAATGTCCGTGATTGACAGGTCTTTGTGATTAATAGGTCATCCCCAACTGGCCAGCCATTTCATTATGCTCCAATCTCCTGCTTCATTTCCCACTGAGAGACAAAAATTTTCATAGTTCTTTATGGTTTGCTGAGGGTGTGGTGGTGTCTATCTTCATATGGCACCATATCGCCTTAGTTGGGAAGGAAGGAAAGAGTGATAAAAAGTGGCTGATTAATGGTCACATTGAAGAAGAAGTGTTCAGTGCTGAGAGATGATGAAGAATGACAAACTGGAAAGGCCAAAGTTCGTGATTACAGAGTGGGCTGTCCGTGGAAGAGTCCTGAGTAATGACCAAGTCCAGGAAGGCCGTGGGTGTGGGTGCTTGGTGAAGAGGAGGTAACCACCAAATTCCTGGGGCGTGGTGCTAAGGTACTGAGAGCCCAGGCTCTGGCTGAGGTCCTTTCCTGACCCTGTCTTGACGTTAGGAAGCCGTGGTGGCAGGAAGGGAGTACCTGGCCAGGCGCAGTTCAGTTCTTCCTGAGTCCCTGAGCAGCTGCTATTTATGACCACCTGAATTCCAGCATGGCATCTAATAATGAGATCCCTGGCTCTCTGGAGGTGAGACTCCCTGCCGTAGCTACTGCCTCACGAGACCTAAAATTCCATTACTGGCCACTGGACTGATGGATCAGGACTCTAGGTCCCCCAAAAGGGAGAACTCAGATATTTTGCTATAAATCTCTGTTTCTTTTATCATGCTGTTTGCTAGGTCGAGTATATATACCCTGTGCTCTTCTCTGCCACTGGAAAATAAGGTTCCCAGAGAGGATTGAGTCTGCCCTCCAGGAGCAACCACCCTTGAGGGCTAATTAGCAGAGATTGGATTGGGGATATTTTGTCTTTCACACCAGCCTTGCTCTGCACAGACTTCCAACTTTCCTTGTCTACCCTCCAGGGTTCCCCTATTTCAAACTGCAGAATTTGCATAGAGAATAACCTACAGTAATTGCAGGGCTTACTGTACAATTTTTAACTTTTATCACTAATATGGCTCTTGGAATGACTAGAAGAGATGGTATTTCTAATATCCTGCCTAACACAGAAGGAGGAAAGAACGAGTCATGCCCAGGAAGCCTGGCGGTCGCTCCCAAAGCACAGAATGACTGTGAACACTGGAGCATGTCTAGCCCGGATCTTGGTCACCATTATCAGTCTGATTTTCTACCAAAATGAAGCAAAGTTTGGTAACATGGGATCTGACTCTTTACCCAGAATGTGTTGAGGGATGACCCAGGCAATTAGGATGCTCTTCTAAACTGTCAAGCAGGGCACCGCAGGAGGACACATCACAACTGACAGACCTCAGCTCACCACTAACTGTGACACAACACAGGTAACCAGGAAAGACAGGCCTGTAGCGACCTGCCCGTGTGTCCTAGGAAATGCGCCACACTAGGTTTTATAACAAAGAGACCCCTTCCAACCATATAATGCCACAGCTGTGCTAAGAGCCTCAGGATCTGACTGTAATTTGCCTTTCAGTTTCTCATGTAGAAGTGGAATAGGCAGATGCTTCCCGCAGTGTAAGTTCTGCCATCCCTGAGTGCCACATCCAGGCCGAATACAGTTGTGGAAATGGGCTGCCACCTGGGCTGAGTGTCTCTGGACAACGGGCTCTGTCACATATGGACAGATATTCTAGGTTTAGCTCAGGGGACAATCTCCTCCCGCGTTTTCTACTAAGATGTCCGTTAGTTAAAGACCAAGTACACTATAATGTATTTTCACAAATATTTCTGTGACTAATGACTGTTAAAGCTATTAATTGAACATATAATACAAAACCTTTTTAATATTAAAATAAATAGAACAGTGGTTTGACAGTTAATATAAATAATGAAAATATATTATTTAAATAATGTTAGAGAAAATATAAGTTTTAGTCTACAAATGTGTAATAAAATGAGGTAGTTTTACAAGACAGAGTGATAAATTAGATTGTGTCAAAGTGGTAATTTTTCCATAACTGTTTGATAAAGCTGGCACTTGTAAATATAATGACCTTTATTAGGCTAATCTATTTGCCTAATAAAGATTGAGTCTCTTTTTGCCTATTTTATTGCACTAATCTATTTCATTTCACTCATCATACTTAAAAATATTCCATAGGAACTCACCAAAGCAGAGTGAGGAAAATATCAACACTGTTACCTCAAAACTTGACAAAGAAGAAAAACTCTATATTACAAACAGCTAGCTGACTTAGATGGACACTAAGATAGTCAGAGGGCCCGAGCGCTTAGGGAATCAGTAAAAAAGGAAGAAGCAGAATCATGGCCAGTGGCACAGCTGAAGAAATCAGGCCTCAAGATGAGGACGCAGTGGCCAGGCTGGCCCCAGTTGGTCCAGGAAATCCAGATGGGCATCAGTTCCCCGGGTGGGTGACCAGAGTGTCTGGACCCTTCCCAAGATGCCTTGTTCTCTCTTTGTACCCTTACTGTGTGACTAGCTGTTTGCTAAGCTGCTAGACTTGCAATCCCCCAGCTTGTCTGACCCACATTGGAACCACACTGCATCTTTGCCATATAAGTTACCCTGACACAGGGCTTCCGTGGCCACTGGCCCAGGATTCCTCTGTTTCTTGGGAGCTCTTTCAGTGAACCTTTTTTCCTCTCAATCTCCACTGTCCCTTATTCATTCTTCAATTTCAGGGGACAAAAACTCGACACATCTGGTATCAAACAGGTGGAGAGTTAGATTTCTCCTATATCAATATGATGAATATTATCATCCTTCTGAATATAATAAATTACTGCAGTATGGAGGAGAGAAACAAAGTACGAAGAATAAATGAAGAAGCCACCACATATCTTATTATTTTTTGCACCTTTAGCTGATTGATACAGCGTTCCCAACAAACAGTAGTGTGACCCTCAGAGCAGCCAGGCAGCTGCCAGTGCTGATAATTCTGGTTCCTACAGAAGAATATCAAACTTTAGAAACATGAATGTTCAACTTCTTATTAGATTGCTTATAGGATAAATTTCTAATTTGTTTTCACTACAGTCCTCAGATGTATTCCAAAGATACTGGTAGTAAACTTCAGTCTCCACTTGGGATAAATCAACTTTAATATAGAGTCATTTGGTGTTAGATCAAAATGTGTCTCTGGCCACCCCGAGAGGTGCCCTTCATGGAAACGGGGCAAACTTCTGGGCACCTGGCTGAGGATACAGCCGCAGGATAACAAAGACAAAGCCTTTCCTACATGGAGGGGTCCAGGGCCTCCAGGGCCCAGATCCTTTTCCACACATCAGCAACAGAGGGGCAAGGCATTCTTGTAGGAACAGATCACAGATTAATAGGAAGTTTGTCTCTTCCCATGGATTGATTTTGGCCTCTGTGGGAGTTTTCTGTATGAGTCACGCTGCCTTCACTGCTCTGTTGTCCTGTCGTCTAAGATGTTGCAGTGTCACAGACCACGGAGTTCTCCACCACTGTGACCAGTAGTGTGGGACTGCCTCCTTCCCACACACCAACTGTTGGCTATTCAGGCAGCCACTGTGGGCCAACAGGCAGACTCGGACTTTTAATATGAAAAGCCAGTTTATGAATGTGCAGCTGGCTTGGGCACCTCCACCACCCCTTTCAGAGTGAAGCACGTCTAACTTACAACTAAGTGTCAAGCTTTTCTCAGCATAGATCATTCGATTTCCAGAGGCCCCATGTCATATATATGTAACATATATATGTGGCATATATATTATATATTATATATATAACTATATATATAGTTTCCCCTCATAGGGCTCAAACTTTATTTTAATTTTTTTTTTTGAGACAGGGTCTCGCTTTGTAGTTCAGGCTGGCCTGAGCTCACTATGTAGCCCAAGCAAGCCTTGAACTCAGCAATCCTCCTGCCTCTGCCTCTCGAGTGCTGGGATTACAGGCGCAAGCCACCACGCCCAGCACTGTGGTATGTGGTATTGATTGCTGGTGGCCATGAGTCACCACACCCAGCATTGAATGTGGTCACTGGGGATCGAACTCAGGACTTTGCGCTTGGGAGGCAGGTGCCGGAACCACTGAGCTAAATCTCCAGCCCCTAATTATTTATTTTTAAAAATCTATTTATTATGTGCACTGACGAGATATGACATATTTTGATGAACATACCCAAATGAGCTATTACCCCAATCAAGAGTATGTAAGCACCGATCACCTCCAGAGCTGCCTGTCAATGTGTGAACAGTGACCGCATCTCAGGTGCATCTCAGTAGATTCCCATTGCACAGGAAAATATAAGCCGTGGTTCTAACACCACACATTAAATCACTTCCTCATCCTGCCTGCAAGCCCATGCCCTTTGGCCTGCTTTTCCCACTTTTTCACGCTCCCAAACCTCCTAATTACTGTCTTATTCTCTGTTTCTTTTTAAAACTCCTAAAAGAAAAAATACAGGAAAGCCCTCTGATGGTGGCCTTGGCCATGAACTTTCAGAAATTACAAAACAGCCTCAAACAACAAAAATAAAATTTAAAATGCGAGACTACATCAAACTAAAAGTTGTTCACACAGCAAGAGAAATAGCAAAAGCAAAAGGAAGCCACAGACTGGGAGAAAATATTTGCAGGGCCTGTATCTGATAAAAAATTCTTATCTAAATTATTTAAGGAATTCAACAACCACTCCCACCCCAAATAAGTACTCCAGTTGAAAAATGGAAAACTAAACACACACTTCTGCATAATAGACTTTCATAGGGCAAATGGGCGTGCAGCAACTGGTCAACCACTAGTCCATCATGCAGGTGCGGCCCAGACCTCCTGACCCCCGGGAGGACGGCATTAGAAAGTCCAGCAGGGAGCCTCAGTGAGAGTGTGAAGGGAAAGGTGCACTGTGGGTGGAATATCACTGGTACAATCACTGTGGGAAACAGTTTCAAGGCATTTTGAAAACTCAAAATAAAACTATCACATGACCAGACAATGCCTATGTTAGGATGTACAGCTAAAACAATGAAATAAGTAAAGGTACCCACATGCCCATGTATATTATGGTATTATTCACAATAGCCAAGATATGGATTAAGTGTCTTATCAGTTGATGAATAGATTGAAACTGTGACATATATACATTGGAATAGTATTCTGCCTTCTTAAAAAAAAAGGGATATTTTGGCCTTTTGAATATGGATGAATCTATAGGGCATTCACTGAGTGAAATATGCCATCACCAGAAAGCAAATATTGTACAATTTCAGCTGTGTATGGAATCTAAAGCCAAAGGTTCTCCTTAAAAGCTCCCTTTAGCTGTATGTGGCAGTTTTGCCTGTAATCCCAGCAGTCTGGGAGACTGAGGCAGGATCACAAGCCCAAGCCCAGCCTGGATAATTTAGTGATTTAATGAGGTCCTAATTTAAAAAGTTATTAGCATAATAATAACTTTTATTGTTATCATAATAAAATGTTTTTAAACTTATTATTCTCAGAATTAAAAGTTTTTAAAAAGTGCTGGAGGGGGGCGGAGGGTTAGCTCATTGGTTCAGGCGCCTGCCTCACAAGCACAAGGTCCTCAGTTCGATCCCCGGTAACCGCATATAATGCTGAGTGTGGAGACTCACGCCCACCAACAATCAACACTGCATACCACAATGCTGGGCGTGGTGGCTCATGCCTGTAATCCCAGCATTTGGGAGGCAGAGACAGGAGGATTGCTGAGTTCGTGGTGGCTTGCCTGGGCTCCATAGTGAGCTCAGGGCCAGCCTGAACTACAAAGTTGAGACCCTGTCTCCAAAAAAAAAAAAAAAAAAAAAGTGCCAAAGCTCTGGGTTTAATCCCCAATAAAAACAAATAAAGAAAAAGGGAAAAACTGTCTTTTGTGTTTTCCACATCTGTCCATTGAAATCACACAAAATGTGTCAACTGACCATGGAATAATTTCTCCCTGTTACCCAGCATGGAGGCAGTTAATGACTGGTACCCTATTTCCAACAGTGTTTTCTCTACATCTTTTTAGTCTTCTCACCTAGAAAACATCTACTTTAGAATACTGTTCTCATCCTACACAACTCTTGAACTGTGGCTTCTTATTAAACTTGATAGACCTTTCTGGAAGGACTCCAGTGTGCTGCAGAAGGTCAGAGCATGGCAGACAGTTGTTTATTACTACAATCCTGAAGGGGAGGAAACCGGCCTGTCAGCATGGACGGAACATGGCTCTGACTTCTATTCCTGAAACACTACGCCGACAGCCAGAACCAAAGTGAGAAAGAGCCACTAGGGGCATAAAACTGAAGAGGAAGAGTCCAAATCTAAGTCATCAGGATAAATAATGCATATACATTTTTAAAATCAAAAATTATTGCCAAATAATCATCATGAATAGCTCTTTCGAAAAATGAGAGTAAACCCCAACATTTTATTTCCCAGCACCTTTTCTCCCCTCCTAGCCCTTACAATTTACATCTACTTATTTTTCTGTGCATTTGTGTGTCTTCGCCCTCAGCCCCCACCTGCAGGATCTCAGCCCCTACGGTGTAGACGCTGCATGGGACTTCAGGGTCCTACGGTGTAGACGCTGCATGGGACTTCAGGGTCCCTCCCTCCACACCCTGCTATCTCCACCCTAACGGGTGAAGAAATGAGCAGATCATGCTCATCCTTTAAACTAGTCAAAAAAACAGATCTCAGTAGTGTTTAGCAAACAGAAAAGAAACTCCCAAGTGCACGGCATCACCACCCCTCGCCCATCTTGCCCTGTCTCCATGGAGATTTCTGGAGGGACACAGAGGCCCCAGTGGCCAGGAAGACCCTGGCTGGCAAAGCCTTGTCAGTCCTCTAAAGGAGAATTCTGAGGCCTGGAAGCTCCCACAGCCCTCTCATCAGGAACAGGTGGTTTCACACGTGACCGGAATGGAAACATCCTAAGTATACTTCCACAGACGTTTCCTGTTTAGAAAAGAGAAAACACAGCAATAAATAAAACAAAGTGAAACCATGAATGTTGTAAAAGAAGGAAACACTTTTTGGAGCATAAAAGCCAGAAACAAAAGTTCTCCTAAAAGTATTTCAAATAATATTTAATAACGGTCATGCATGAAAAGTGACCACTAGCAAAAGGGAACATTTCTAAACCAAGGATAATTCCAAATAAATCACATGTGATTTCAGGGTGCTACATGAACAGACACCAGGATTCAAGGTTAATTCAAATCCTGAGCTCTCCATTCACCTGCTGTATGTCCTGACCTCTGCCTTTATCTCTTTACCCAGAAAATGAAGATTTACAATGCATCATCTATCTCATAAAATTGCATCTATCTGTGAACTAAATATTCACTGATCACTTGCTATGTGTTTCTATAATGAGGTGGAAAAAAAGCAATGGTTTCTTCCCTGTGGAATTTGAAAATCCTGAAAAGAGGAAACAGAAAAGGTAGAAGATGAGGGTGGCTTACTTTTTTTTTTTTTTTTTTTTTTTACAAAAAGGAACGATAGCAGGTTAAGAGTGATTGGAAATGGCAAAGTGGGTGGTGGAATAACTTTAAATAAGACAGAATAAAATTAAATATTGGGAATTAAATACAATAACAGATATAAGAAACAAATACAATGTACTTATCACAGTGTGTGATGCATTGTAAATAGTACACATTGGCCATGATAACACAAACGATACCATGAATCTTGTAAGTTGCAACATACTTTCAACTTAACATTTTATTACTACAAGTTATTGTCTTCTTATTTCACTAAATAAGTATTGGACCACAGTTTAAGTCATAACATAAGGGGGCGCCATTTAACCACCCACACCCATCAGCGGCCCAGGGTGCTGGAGACAGTAGTCTCTGAAGTTCTCACCGCCACACAGGTCAAATCACTCCCGAAGCAGTGGAAGGGGGCAGGCAGCTGTCTCAGGTATGTGTCAGCCTTGCCACAGTCCTACTGGGTACTTGCTGCGTGTGACGTGTAATTACTCCATTCCAAAGAGTGAAATAGCTCCTCTGGCTGTGTCTCTGACTATGGGGACCTGAGCGTTACTCTGGAATGGAGCAGGGAGGTTTCCCCACAAGAGAGAGTCAGGAGCGTGGACACAGGCAGGACGAAGGTGTGGTCCTGGAAGTGGATGTGTAGGCGTTGGGCGCAGCTGAGTGAGAGATGAGCGTGGGCAGGGTGTGGATTTCAGAAGACAAAATTGGAAAGATGCCATAATAGAGAAGGTCTAAGCAGAGACAGGTTTGAAACTCACCCTATAGGCTGTTTACAGGATGGAGTCTTTGAGGACAGATGAGCAACAAGGTACTTAGAAAATTATGACAAAGTTCACTAAAGAATTGATGTGTCTAACAGCTAGAATCAAATATAAATGAGCACAATTCATAACCAACTGAAACCAGTATATGAGGATTAATCACTCCACTGTAAATTATAGGTACAGGGAGGGGAAAGAGGATTAAAAGGGATTGGAATGTCAAGGGTGCCTGAAAATACTATCAAAAGAGAGCACACTCCATTAGCAGTGAATTAACAGGTCTGTTCTAGACCTACAAGAAAAATAGAAGCTGCACTTAGAGAGCTTAAAAGGGCAATGAGAAATCAGATGATGTACGAGAGGGCCGGAGGTCAAACAAAATCTATTTCCTTTTAGAATGTTCCAAGTTAAGTAAAGACAGAGTGGTAGGTCACACCGGAAAGGAGCTAAAGAGAAAGGAAGTCAGTGGATGTCATCACAGGTGCTACAGTGACTGCCAAGCATGGTCAGGGACAGAGAAATAGCCTGAGGAGGACAGAGGGAGGGTTCACCGAGAGCATCTTGCGCCATCAAGCCTGAGATGAGATGAGCCAAGCGGCTCCCGGGGGCTCTGGGGTCAGGCTGCTGTGGGAAAGACCCCAGGGAGCAAAGATGGACTCCAGAAACACACAACACATTTGGCCTTTAAAAATGGAAAAGTCTGAGGGAAAACAGTTACAAGAAAAAACAAGAGGTTTATAGAACAGTTTCCAAAACCAGGAGTTGGCCAAATACTTTTCCATGTTGTTTTGCCCTGGACCCCCTTCTTCCCCCATCTTTCCTTGGCTTCAGGTCTCTCTTAGAAGGAGCTGTGACTCAGCAGTCAGGATGGAGGGAAGCATCCTCAGGTCTCGGGGCTTTCCCATGGCTGCTGATGTCCAGGGCTCTGCTATCCTAGTTCAGACACTGACCACCACCTGACAGCGCACTTGGATCTCCCTCCTGGGACCACCACTGCCCTTGCAGACCGTGCTGTGGTGTTGCGGCCATGGCAACCTCCCTTCCCATCCTGCCTGGGCTCCTGTTAGCACAGTTGCTTAGCTGCCTGACCAACTGAGATCCCCTTTCTCTCCCTGCACAAGGGGACGGACAGTTCCCCACGACGCAGCAAATCTTTTAAGTCCAATCTACATAATTCAGCTTCTAAGCAATCCCATCTCTTTTGACCCCTAAAAGATAGCTTTGCTTCTCATAAAAAGATGCAGCTCCTTCTATCTAGGACCAAATTCCTCTGGCACACTGGTGGCGACTGGCACACACACTGCAACAGGCACGCAAAGCCCTCTCTGTCAGCACACGAGCCAAGGGTATGAGTTGGTTTTTATCCCTTAACTAAAACCTCAGTATTTGGGTTTAACTGCAGTGTTGGCCCTCTGCACTAGAGAGTATGTGTGGGGAGCTGTCTGTGTGGAAACACCTGGCATACATCCTGAGCTCCCATGTCTGTGTGGAGTGATTGTGTATGGTTTCAATACTGGCACCCAGGGCCTGTTCCCAGTTTCTGTCGGTCCCCACTGGCTTTTAAGGCGCTAAGAGGTCTGTCTCGATGGCCCAGGGTTCCCCAAAGTATATAATCAGAGCTCACGGCAACTCCTGATACAAAAGATACTTAAAAGACAACCCAAGTCATGTTACTTACTTAGATATAAGTTAAGATATGCTGGTGCTATCATGAGACAGTCCTTAATTTTAACACAGAAACACAGTGGAAGTTTCTTTCTTCTTTCTGTAAGGTCAAAATGGTTTTCCTAAGTAGCTCTCTAGGCAGTAACTGAGGGACTCGAGCTCCCACTTCTGTGTCTCCTCCACTGTCAGCATGTGTCTTCCAAAGTCACCATATTCATCTGCACAAAGGCAGAAAGGGAAAGAGTAAGAGAAAGCCAGGGCTACTTTCTAAGGCTCCTGCTGGAAAGTAACAAACCTTCCATGTTCTCACTTCCTTGGCCTGGAAGCTGTCAGAGCAGCTGCCTCACAGCTCGAGCTGCCACCCGAGAAAGAGGATGGTGGGTCTGTGAGGGCAGAGGGCCGTCTGTGCCACCATCAAGTGTGCCAGGTTGTCATGGTTTTAGATCTCCACTCAGGAGCCCCAGATCCTGGGCCTATGTGATACTCCAGATGATTCACAGCTGGGAAACAGCAGGGCCAGGATGGCAGAGAGTAGGTACTGGGCCCTGGACGTCTCCACTTCAAAAATGCCCCAGAGATCTGAGTGTACTGCTCCCCCGAAGGAGCTCTGCCTTCCCTCTCCGCAGGCCCGTCCATCGCCAGCCACCAACATGCTCTCCTGTCACGACCGTGCTAACAACTAGCGCCTCAGCTGCCCAGGCCCAGGTGAGAATCCAGGGACGACTGTTCATTTCCTTCCTTCTTTTGTGCTCTCAGCTGCTGCTTGAGCTGTTTTTCATGCTGTGCAATGATCCTCACGAAATGTGCTAAAATACTTGTACTGTGCTTCTTCCCACTCTTCTGCTGTTTCGCTAGTCATGCCGCCACCACCCTGCTTCACATGGAAGATGGGCTCCTACTACTTCTCCCGCCTGCTCTTGTTCCTTTAATCCACTCCACAAAGAATGGGTGATGCAATCTTCCCAAAACGTCAATTTTGTCACATCAATCTGAGCTTAACATCCCTACTAACTTTCCATTGCACCTAGAACAAATTCCAAACATTGTACCACGGATACAAGATATTTTAGGGTTAGAATCCAAATTGACATTCTAAATTCATCCAGTGCTATTGTCACACTGGCCTTTCCTGTCCTCAGTTTCTCTTTGTACTCTCCTAATATGCACCCTCCTCATGTCATGTAAAGTGGGTCCCCTATTATTCAGTGACATTGATAAGGCTTAAACTGTAAGCGTTCACTTTATACTTTTATATTTATTTGTACATCTTCTCTATTGGGTTAGGAATTTCACAAAGATGGAGATTTCATCCCTGAACTGCATCCCAGGATATAGTTCAGAAAATACTGAAATTTGGGACTGGGTTAAATTGGAATTTGTCTAACTATAAAAGATGGAGTGAGAAAAAAAGAGTGCAAAGATTCTGGTGATGGTCAAAAGTTGGTTCAGTGGCTGACAGGAAATGGAACTAAGATGGGTAAACTTACAAGGTGAAAGGGAGACTTGGAGGTGTTGGGGTGTCTGGATTTTGAGAGGTTTGTGTAGACAAGCTGATGAGGAAGGGAGAACAGATGAAGATCAGCTAAACGGGGACCAGCATTTGGGACCCGAAGGTGCTGAAGAAGTTATCAGGGTAGACACAAAAGTCCCGCTGTAGAAAGGTTATTCCATGAAATAAATGACAGGAACAAAGATCCAGACAGAGGAAACATAAGAGAGCAAATGTCAACAATGAAAGTCATAAGAATTAAGAAATGTTTTGGGGGCCGGAGGGTTAGCTCAGTGGTTCCGGCACCTGCCTCGCAAGCGCAAGGTCCTGAGTTCGATCCCCGGTAACCACATATAATGCTGGGTGTGGAGACTCACGCCCACCAACAATCAACACCGCATACCACAATGCCGGACGTGGTGGCTCATGCCTGTAATCCCAGCACTCGGGAGGCAGAGACAGGAGGATTGCTGAGTTCGTGGCGGCTTGCCTGGGCACCATAGTGAGCTCAGGGCCAGCCTGAACTACAAAGTGAGACCCTGTCTCAAAAAAAAAAAAAAAAAAAAGAAATGTTTTGGAAAGAAAAAGAAAGAACATGTATATAGGGGGTGGGGGATTGTGCGGTGGGTAGGGATATGGGTAAAAATGAGAATTAACTCATGTCATATACTGGTACAAATTCCCCAATGTTGAGTGTGATTGTGAGCTGTCTATAAAATGTACCAATAAAGAATTCAATTTTAAAAAAGAATTAAGCAATGTAGGCTTCAAAGGCAGAAAGAACTAATAAGCAGCTATACTATACATTTCTCCTCTACCATAAACAAGTAGGATGGGGGAAGGTGAGACTTTCAAGAGACTTTCGTAAGAAAAGTCAGCCAGACATGCAGTATCAGTACAGTCTTCTCCTTAAGATAAGAGGGGGTGAAGGCCACCAGTGGGCAAGGGCAGAAGCCGGAGGTTGCTAGCGCCAGCACAGAGGCGGAGCAGAAGTGAGTGAAGCAACAGTGGGGATAATGGCTCTGGCTGGTTGGTGCTGGTTTTATGTCTTCAGTGGAGCAGAGAGCAAAAGGGCAGGAGATGCAAGGCTGAACAGCAGGGGAGCCAAGCTTCACTGGGAAGCAGAGAAAGAACCGGGCAAATCCTGCTGGTTAAGGGAATTTCGGGTGGGTGGTGTGGAGGTGGAAAGTTGATAAGATTCATTTTGTGGGTGTAGCTTGCTCCAAATAAACATTCTTGCTGTTAGATTAGTACTCAACAGTTAAACTGTTTCCTCTCAGTGAGTAAAAAAGATTGTGTTTTTTTGGTCTGAATTCATGTTTGCGAACTGTTCAGGGTCAACACATCAAAAGACCACATCCTGCTTTTCTGTGCAGGGTCAGCAGGTCAGACACCATATCCTGCTCTGCTGGGGCTTCAGGGGCCCAGTGTGAGGAGAAAAGCTTCTCATTCTGGCTCATGCGTCATGGTTCTGAGGGAGGAGCACATCCCTTTTCCCACTGCTTGGCCTCCAGGTATTTGACCCGCAGTTACCATGACTGAGCTCAGAAGGGCAAAGCACTCACCCTCAGCAACGACTGAATCATCCAGTCCTCTAGTTTGGTATCTCGAGTCTGGCCCCACAGGCCGAGTTTCTCGGGACTGCAAACTGTCTTCTCCCTGCAAAGACTCAGCCGAATCAAAGTCAGCTCTGTATGGGTTTGATCAAGCTGATCCCATGAAAGCAGAGAAAAGGGTAGACTTATAAATCAATCAGTAGGAACCGTTTTAGGTGAGAGAAGTGTGGTGGTGGGAAAGATGCAGCCTCTGCTTCGGCCAGCACACCAGTGAGGCTGCACATGGAGAACTCCTGGGAAGGAAAGCCCGAGTCCTCCCTTTGCAGAGGGGTCAGTGGTCCTGATTCTTACAGGGCAGAGACAGCTCACGCGCTGCCTGTCTCCTGGGACGGTGTGGCCTCTCTCTGCATGGAGGAACGTGGGAGTGTCTGTCAGCTAGTTATTTACGGTGTGTTATGTTGCCAAAGGTACTTCCTGGTGAGTGAGGCTGGAGAAACCTCACATAAAGAGTGAGGCCACTCAGGGCGAATGTCCCTTGGCTAAAATCTGCACTTCCCTGGCCAGAGAATGGTGGAAGGAGGTCCTGGGATGGGAGAGGAGACCTAGTGGGGACATGGAAATCTATTTCTTTTGATCTTGACCAAACATAGTGAAGATGTCTAGAAGAGTTGATTTGGGAAGTTAAGACAGGCAGATGCTGTACACGCATCCAGCCACTTAGATTAAAGTAAAACTAACTGAGAAAGAGCCTATAGTAAGTATACTAGTCAGGTCCAGAAGCCCTGGGTACATGGCAGCATGCGTACAGTCAGAAAGTTGTGGCTTGTGTGTGGCCTAGTCACTTTCTTCTCCCCGAGACACAATGCCTAGCTCCTACAACCTAAAAGAGAAAAGCTTGATACTCATTCATATGTTTTAGCAGTTTCAGTTCATAGTCAGCTGGCTCCAGGGCAGAGTGGTAATGACAGAGGGGCACAGGGAGAAAAAAATCACAGCAGCCAGGAAGCAAAGGCAAAGGGAAGAGCTGAAGGGAGACACGAGCTTCAGGCCACAGCCCCAGCAACCTGTCTCCTTTGACCAGGCCCGGTGCTCAGCACCACGTTGAGCTGGCATGCACACGGCAGCCATACTCTTAAGTGAGCTCATACTCTCCAGGACACACATGTGTAAATGCCAAATAGTTTCTCTGGTGTGAGGATCTGAAAGTATAAATGAGAAACTGAAAGAAAATTTCAGAGGGGAAGGGGAAGGAGAGGGGTGGGGAAAAGGAAAGATGGGGCAGAAAAGAATAGGAGAGAAGGGAAAGGAAAAATAGGGAGCAAGAAGGAAAAATAGGGAGAAAGAAGGAAAAATTGAAACAAAGCTGTTGTAAATAGGAGGAGTGGAAGGGAGGGCAGGGGGATAGGGAAAAAGAAAGAACTAAGCTGTATCATGTTCAGGTAAAATTTCCCAATTATGAGCGTGATCATAATGCATCCCTAAAATGCACCATTAAACAATTTTTTAAAAAGCACATCTAGTGATAAGGATCAAATAATTCAATCACCTTCCAAAATACCTGCCTACAAGTTCCTGAGGGTGTTGGAGGAGAACAAGGTCTAAAATAACAAAGAGTTATAGAGATATCCTGTGTTCTTTCTGTTGTCTTTCTTGGTCTTTGTGAAAGCTCTGGTGTGGCTTAGCTATGCTAAGGAGGAGAACAAAGAAATGTGTTTATGTCCACATTTTGGTCAGAATTAAAGGGCACAGATTGTAACTAGTCATTATAGGATAGAAGATCCTCAGGGTCAGAAGGGGAAACACTGGAGGAGAGGGAAGAGTGGGTGAGCCCTCTGCTGACTGTTGGGCTCCCTGAGCACATTCTTTTGCAAAATAAAAGGCTTCTAGTACTGTATTTCCTTTTCCCTACAAACCCAGACTTCTAAAGTGCAAAAATAAGTTTGAGCTTAGGACTGAGAGTCACTGCTGACCTTTCACTTTTTTCATTCCAGGATATTAAGTCACCAAGCAGCTGGGTGGAGTGACCTCTCCCCCTACAATAAAACAGCTCTACATGATGTGGTCATTAATGTTCAAGCTCCCCTTATTATTACAACTTATTCCATTTATTATTATTATATTTAGAACCAAAATAATGAACACTCGCTGTCAGTAGTTATCTACCCTCAAGTAAAAATGTTTTTGTTGCTGTTGTTTCTGTATCTTAACTGGGATAACCCTTCAGCTTCTGTCACTAATAGCAATACATCTACATATTGCATCTGGACTGAGCTAACACTTGGATTTCTTCCATTAACAATATATTGTGTTAATCCTGCCTCTTTCTGCATCATCTTAAAAATTGTTTTCCTAATGGGAGAATTTATCTAGCCCTATTTGTTTGCAGCACAGATGTTTCTTGTTTTCCATTTTTATTATTATTTGACTGAAGAATAATATAAGAGAAGTGTCTAAATTTTTGGTGAAGAAAAGCAGTGCCGTTGGGGCTGGGAATGGAAGAGTATGTGAACTACATTTAGGACAAGCTCTAAGTCCTGTCTGCCTATAGTGATCTTAGCTGTGTTTTTGAACTAGAAGTGGTTCTTTCTGGTCTGTAAA
>PVIC010039880.1:0-16900 GCA_004025085.1 Thryonomys swinderianus | reverse complement strand
GTTTGTTTTATGCTTGGCCTACACACACACAATCAAGACTTTCTAGTTATCCCGCCTGCTGAATGTACTTAGCACAATTTCGTTGCTGCTTCAATGTGCCCTTGTGTTCTCTGTATAAATATTTAAATACTTTAAACTTAGATAACAGTTACCTTTATTCCCTCTGAATAATTTCTCTTGGTAGATATGCTTAGGAAGGAACAAGACAGATTCCTATTAGTGTATCAACAAAAGAACACTCCTTATAGGTAGCCTTACTATGCATTTTAATGATTCTATCTACAATATATTTTCTCTCCATTCAAATGCCTCCACTCCAAGAATATAATTCATATCTTGTGAGAATAAACAGGTTTCAATTAGTTTTTAGTAACAATATCTTCTTTTTTTTTGTGACAGGGTCTCGCTTTGTAGTTCAGGCTGGCCCTGAGCTCACTCTGTAGCCCAGGCAAGCCTCAAACTCAGCAGTCCTCCTGTCTCTGCCTCCCGATTGCTGGGATGACAGGCGTGAGCCACCACGCCCAGCCAGTAACAATATCTTAACAGATCTCACTTACTTTTTAGTTTATTCTTTGTTAGAACACTTTTATTTACAAATTTGAGAGAAACAAAACTCAAATTGGTTGGGGGATTATTATGCCAGAAATAGTAATTGTGCCAAGTACTTCTAAGTTCATGAACTCAAATTATAGGAAACTATTTCATAACCACAACTTGGTATTGCTTTTCTGTTGGTTGAACCGATCTTAAGCAAGGTCTGAATTTAGGATGGCACTTGCTGGCATGTCCAGGTTAATGTTGGTATTCATTATTAAAATTCCCTTCAAAGCTGTCTCTCTTCCCAGCAATGCTTGCAAAAGATCAAAGAATTAGGAGTCACCACTCTACTTGGCCAAGCCTAGAGGTCACACATGAATCCTGAGAGCCAAGGTGAGTCCAGTTCTACTCAAGCAATCTTGATATAGATTGAGGACAAGAAAGTATCTTAGAGACAATAAAGGCGTTCCTTCTAGAGCAGTTCCAACTTAGATGCACAAATTAGCAAACATATGCAAGTACGTTCTTTGTACCATTGTTTGCAATGGCAAAAATTGTAATCAGCCAAAAAATTTAAAAAATTGTCAAATGAACTATGGTGTTCTAAAGACATTTTTTTTCTCCTGCTCATATCAATGTTTTGGCCCAAACTTTTCAAGTTGGAAATTTCTTGTTAGCCAGGAGTGTGCTTCCATTTTATGCCTGAACAGAGGAGAATTTAATAGATTAGTACTTGAACACAGCTGTTCTCCCCAGAGTTTTCAGGGACAGGATGGCAGGAGAAAATAAAATTGAAGACATGAATACTGGCTTCTGCGAGCAAAGAAGGTGTCTGTCCTCTAGGACTGTCCACGTGCATGGATGGAAGGATAAAGAAACAAGTTTTCCCTCTGTTTGTGATCTCAATACAGTATTGTTTTAGCATCACACACACACCTTGTAATATCTAGGTAGAGCTTGAGAACAGAGTCTAAGATGATTATCCTAATGTATTTCATCTGTTCTCCATTTTCATACTTCTTTTGGGATTCTAAAATAGTCCAAGAGAAAGTTAAATATCATAGCTGCATTCCACAAATGCAAATCTAGTAGGAGGTCTCTAGTCACTTATAATAATCACCAAATAAAATTTTAAGTTCTTTCTGGAAGATATTAACCACAAAAATTTAAAAAAAAAAACATGTCTGATATATTAGGAAAAATAAAAGCAGCTTGGAAATGTAGTAAATAGAAATAGTTACTGAGTATACTGAACACTTGTAAGTTGTCATTCTCTTGAGGGTGTTAGTTCCTGTTGAGTAAGTGTCTTGTCAACTTTAAAATGACTTACTAGTTTTTGATCATATATATAACTAATACAATTACAATGGCATTAAAAACAAGGTTTTAAGGCAAACATAGGACTTCCCATGAATCTGCAATTTTAGACATAATTCAACATTTCACCTCAACAAGCTAGTTCACCTTTCTTTAAATCCTTAAGTAATGAAAAACAATTTTTAAAATTTTTCGGGACGGAGGGTTAGCTCAGTGGTTCCGGTGCCTGCCTCGCACGCACAAGGTCCTGAGTTCGATCCCTGGTAACCACATATAATGCTGGGCGTGGAGACTCACACCCACCAACAATCAACACCGCATACCACAATGCCGGGCGTGGTGGCTCACGCCTGTAATCCCAGCACTCAGGAGGCAGAGGCAGGTGGATTGCTGAGTTCGAGACTTGCCTAGACTACATAGTGAGCTCAGAGCCAGCCTGAACTACAAAGCAAGACCCTGTCTCAAAAAAAATTTCTCCTTCCTGTATTGTTTCATCAACTTTAAGTAAAAAACAGTTTAATATTATCAAACTTTATATAAATTCAGCTTTGAAAAAGAAAGTGTTGATCTAAATTAGCAGCAAAATACAAAATAGCAACAAGAGAATATCCATTGCCTCTCAGGTCAAAAGCCTGGGGTCATACTTTAGATCACACCCTTTCTAGACACGGGGGTATCACTGAAACTTACTGTGTCCTTATCTGTAAGATGATTTTAGAGTTGTCAGTGCACTATGCAAGGATTACAAACTGGGAAACATAATAAAGTAAATCAAACTTATTCATTATAAAACATGCATATTTTTCTACATGTTCTATTTTCTTCGCAGTTAGTTCCTCCACTTTCAGCCACACAAAGAATAATCAAATTAGCCTTGGAACCTAAAAAAAAGCTTACTCTGTCCTCCATGCTGTGTATGTGCAGAGCTCAGAAAAATTAATTGCTCTCAACCTCAGTTTTTACTGCATCAAAGGAGACAACTTCATGTAGGCAACTTCACAGAGTTATTTTGAAGGCCAGACACCCGAAGCAGAAGAGTGTAGCGGAGGCCTGCACCGTGCTGGGTACGCACAGCTGTAGGGATCTAGAACCTAGACTCATGGTGGTTTGCATATCACCATCTGTGTCCTCCTTCTGTCACTATCTTAAGTGGCGGCAAGCAACCATGGCTCATATTGTTTCTACATCTGGATACAGTGGCAATAGGGCTGCTGCATCTCTCAGACGAGCGTCTGTGCTGTGGAAACCAAGCCAAGTCTGTGCAAATAACTAGGGTCACAATGCACGATCAAGTTCAAGTTCCCAAGCACAGGGGTGAGAGAGAGGTCTTGAAAGTCAGGATATCCTAGTCTCAATCAAGCCATGTGTCGGTGACTATCTAGGAGAATCTGCTAGAGAGAGAACTATCCAGCTAAAGCTTCCATAAAACTCTAAGTAGCAAAACATAGGAAAGAATAAATTACTCCAAGGATTGGGGTGATCTGTTACAGTAGATAACGAATAGGCATGAAATACAAAAATCATTGCTACAGTTGTTCATTAATGCCTATGTGTTTCTTACTGCGTATGGGGAAACATAAGGCAAGGTTTCTTTTTGCCCTTCTGAGTTGTTCTTTTGAAAAGAAAAAGTAAAATCTAGGGCCTCGCAAGTGCAAGGTCCTGAGTTCGATCCCCGGTAACCACATATAATGCTGGGCGTGGAGACTCACGCCCACCAACAATCAACACGGCATACCACAGTGCCAGGCGTGGTGGCTCACGCCTGTCATCCCAGCACTCGGGAGGCAGAGACAGGAGGATTGCTGAGTTCGCGGCAGCTTGCCTGGGCACCATAGTGAGCTCAGGGCCAGCCTGAACTACAAAGCCAGACCCTGTCTCAAAAAAAAAAAAAAAAGAAAAAGTAAAGTCTTACCAAGTCTTTCATATCCTTTAGGTGTTAGATATTTCTAAAAAGCATCAGAATTTTTTTTCATGACATTGAACAGCATAAAAAGTTCAGTACTTTTCTACTAGTGTCTTATTGTATATGTGCATGCAATACCAAAAGTAATGAGATAAATATTTTATAGAGACATTTTGCTATTTCAATTTATGTTAGTTCCTACATTCTGCTTGATGGAAAAGTTCAGATATGTTTGCTTTAGGAAGTAAGAAATGGCTTTAGCCGGGCATCGGGCACACACCTGCATCTCTGTATGAGCATGAAATAAAGGAGGTAAAATAAGTAGAAAAGGACTAGGGCATACATTAGTGCTCCTCAGGGTCAATCCTCAGTTCAAAAAATAAACAAAGGGGTGCCGGGCGTGGTGGCTCACGCCTGTCATCCCAGCACTTGGGAGGCAGAGACAGGCGGATTGCTGAGTTCAAGGCTTGCCTGGGCTCCATAGTGAGCTCAGAGCCAGCCTGAACTACAAAGTGAGACCCTGTCTCAAAAAACAACAACAACAACAAAAAATGAAGGGGAGGAACGGTCCTTACTGAGGATACAGACTGTTTCAGGTCACTGAACAGACCAACAAGTCCAAGGGATAATGATTTAATTTTGGAAAGAAGTGACAAAGGCAAAGATACATAAGCTCTGATCTGGAGGACATTGTGAACTTATGATTTTAACTGGAACAAAGAAAAAGAAAGCACATGTATATGGGGGGGTTGTGGGGTGGGTAGAGACGTGGGAAAAAATGAGAATTCACTCGTGTCATATACTAGTACAAATTGCCCAGTGTTGAGTGTGATTGTGAGCTGTCTACAAAATGTACCAATAAAGAATCAATTTTTTAAAAAATAAATAATTTTAACTGGAAGAAAATATTGGAAGAAAAAGCTTGTCTAACAAAAAGTTTATAGTGAAAACATGTAAACAAGTTTTATAACTGTGGTAGGGGAAAAACAGCAGCCAGTTAGCAATGGTCATTTTAACAGGCTCTTTATAGAAAGTGTACAAATGGCTAAGATACCTAAGGAAACACACTCCTCCTTGTCAGTGACCAGGGAGCTGCCAGGCAAAGCCACAATGACACACGGGCACACACCCTCCGGAAGGGCCAGGGACGATGCGCAGTAGCAAGGCTGAGCCAGAACACGCGGAACCAGGGCTCCCACCGCGCCCACTGCTGCTGGGCATGGGGGACAGAGGCGACTGGAAACCTGGTTGGCAGTTTCTCATAAAGTTAAATATATACTTTTCTTAGGATACAGTAATTCCACTTCGAGTTGTTTGCCCAAGAGAAAAATAGGATTTCTATGAAATATGCACAGTAGCTTTTATGCTAATGACCCCAACCTGGAAAGAAACCCAGTATACTGCTGGCGATGGTAAGTGATGGCCCCGCAGGGTGGATACTGTAACTGAGCAATGAGGAGGAGCGAATCACCAGAATACTCCAGAGGAAGGGATGTCAGAAACATTTTCTGAGCAAACAAAGCCCTGAATAGCGAGTATACTCATGTGACTCTGTTTTATGAAATTCTAGATGGGGCGATATTAATCTAGGATCACAGTGCACACCCAAAGACTGGGCGGCCAGGGCGCTCACCAGTATGTACGTGTGGGGACTGGGGGATGGGGGAGTGTGAGGTTATTTTAAATGAGAAGAGGAATAAAGAGACATTTTGGAGGTAATAGAAATATTTTATATTTTGATTGCTCTTGTGGTGAGCGATGGTAGGCACTTGTCAAAACTCAAACTAATAAAACTGTGTGTGCTCGCTTATATATAAATAATATCTCACTCAGCAGCTGACCATGGTGGCACATACCCAAGATGGGAGGCTGAGGCAGGAGGATCGCCGCGAACTCAGGCCCCGCCTGGGCTACATAGCGAGTCTGTGGCCAGCTGTGAAAGCTGCCTCAAAAACAAACACGAACAACAGCAACAACAAAGTTGACTACATTGGTAAAAATAATATGAAAATTAATTATTTCTACCTCAGGTAAGCTGTTGAAAACAAACACTAAAGTTCTCATGAGTAGTCAGTGGCATGCATATTAAATGTGCATTTTAAAAAGGTGTATGGGTAAGATTTCCAAAATAATATACAGTTTCTCAAGAATGAAATGAATTACTCCAATACCAAAGCATTAACTGTTGTTAACATTTATAATAAGAATCTGACACTACACAAATGCAACATTGTCAGAAGTTGAGGTAAGTTTCAAAGACAGAGGAAGACGGGTTTATTTGAGGAGTGAAGTCTGAGACTTGACGTCCTCATCAACTCGCCGGCTCAGAAACCCGGAGGAGGAAAAGCCCCCTGCGGTTGTGCGCGGTGGCTCGGCCTCTCCGCAGGCCACAGTCTCCCGGCCCCGCCCACCCGCGGGAGCAAAATCCCAGGGGCGGCAGCTGTGCCAAGTCAGCGACCTGTGTCAGGACCAAGAAAAAGGGCGGAGGGTTCCCCTTCTGAATTCCCCCTTTGGCCCTGGGGCCCAGCAAGCAACCCATCCACTGACCAGCCAACCCGTCAAGCAGTGACCCTCCCGAGGAGAAGCGGAGAAGCCCTGATTCCGCAAGGACAAGATTGCTGGCCTGGCCTCGGTGATTTCTCAGCCCTGCACGCCCCGCACCTGCCCCGGAGTGGCTCTGTACTGGTTCCTTTAATACCTGCAAGGAAGTTTTCGCCCTGCACGGGCCTTCCCTCGTGCCTTACCCCCCTTTCTCCACTGGACAGAGACAAGCTTCCCAAGGGTGAGTCTGGGACCCTCAGCCCCAGACCCCTCCGGTGTAGCATCCAGATCACTGTGAAAACTCGTGAGGAAATTCAGTAAAGCTGCAAGATGTGAAATAAATGCACGAACTGTGTGGATTCCTATGTATTACAAGGAACCCGCTGAAAAGAAAATGACAAAAAATCATCTCATTTAAAATAACATTAAAAAGCGCAAAACATATATAGTCAATTTGAGGCAGCAAAACATTTGTGAACTGAAAAATAAGGAAATTTTTTTTTTTTTGAGACAGGGTCTCGCTTTGTAGTTCAGGCTGGCTCTGAGTTCACTGTGTAGCCCAGGCAAGCCTGGAACTCAGCAATCCTCCTGCCTCTGCCTCCCGAGTGCTGGGATTACAGGTATGAGCCACCACGCCCGGCAAAAGTAAGGAATATTGATCAAAACAACGAAGACGCAAAGGACTCACTGCTTTCCCATGGAAGCCAATGGAATTCTAAAATAGAAAAAATATATCCTGCAATTCATCTGAACCACAACAAAACTAAACCAGCCCAAAGCAATCCTGGGAAAAAAATCAGAAAACTTTCAAGACATCACATTTCCTGATTTCAAAACATATCACAAAACCTCAGTAATTCAAACAGTATGCTTTGACAAAAAAACATATAAAGGAATGCTACAGAAGAAAGAGCTCTGACATTCATAGTTAATACCCCTTTGACAAAGGAATTAAGAATTAATATAATGAGTCTCTTCAACATTTCATATCCAGGATAAACAGAAAATCACACACACAAAGTATTATATTAGGTCCTTATTTAACACCATACATGAAAATAAAAACTGGCTCACAATGGATCAGAGACATAAATGTAAGACTTGAAAATGAAACTTTTAGAAGAAAATATACTACAGAATTTTACCCTGATTTGGTTAGTGGTTTCTTGGATATGACACAAATGCACAGGTAACAAATTGTGTCTAGATCAAATTAAAAAGCCCTTGCACATCAAGGAATATTCAATAAACTAAATAGGTAACCTTCAAAATGTTCAGAGACACTTGCAAACTATATATTTAATATATAGGGTTAATTTCTAAAATATGTAAAAAATGTATATAAATCAAACACACAACAACAACAAACTGTTGAAAAATAGGCAAAGGACTTGAACAATAATTTCTCCAAAGAAGACATGCAAATGTCAAACAGGTATAGTAAGCATTACTTCATATAACTCAAATAAATTTTTCACTTAGTCTACTCTTCATTTTCATTATAAGATTATGGCACTTCTTTCAGGAGGATATTTCACCTTGTTACATGTCTGTTTGTTTAGAAACAAAATTGCCACACAACTGGGAAGGTTGATACCGTAGCACATGTAATGTTTCCTGCCTCAATTGGGCCCTGGATATTACTTAGTATTTTTCTTTTTTTCCTGTTTTATTTCTAACTCTTCTCCTTGTAAATTGAAAACTTCACAACCCTATTTGGTGCCCATTCACTTGTTAGCTGGCGGTAGCCTTGTATTTTAACCATGCTTTTCCTTTTCTTACCAATGCAAAGTTTACTTATTCCTCAAGAAATTTTAGTTTTTGTCTTTTTCTCCCAGAGTTTTCTTGACCTCCACAAGTATAAATGCAGATAGCGTAATTCTAATGCCTTTGTTAAACCACTATGGTTGACGTGATTGTTTTCAACACATCTGCTCATTCTCAAAGCTCGTGCTTGAGGAGAGGATGGACTAGTGTGTTGGCTCTGTGTCCCTGTAGCTGAATGCCCCAGTGCTGGGAATGCAGCAAGCTGCAGTGGGCAGATGCTACTTTGGCTGCCCAGAAAATGTCATTTGGGAAACCACATCTAATCAATCTTCTATTGATGTTGTGGGTTATTATTCAAAGTATTCTCTTTTTCCCAGCCTTCAAACATAGTTCAGTTTTGTTTAGTCATGTTGTATTTCGAGACCGGTAAATACTGGGAGAGGGAACATTCTCTCAATGTGCTGTGCAGTTGTTAAGGTGGTGTCTTAGTTGCTTTTCTCTTGTTACTTAGACAAAATACCCAACATCCAAAGTTAAAGGGGAAGAGGTTTATGTGGCCTACAGTTGGTAGAGGTTTCAGTCCGTAACCAGCTGGCCCCAAGGCAGGGTGGCTGGTGGTGGAGGGCAGAAAAGCAACAAGAGACCTTAGCAAGGTCTTTCTGCCCCTTTATTTTATCCAGCCTACTAGGATTAGGGTGGTGTCAGACCCATCAGTGGACCGATTTAGTGATCACACCCTTAATCCCAAGGTCACACACCATAGATTCAGCAACCTCTAAGAAAAACAGCCCCACTTCAGCTGTGTGAGGCTCTGGGGGGCATCTAAGCACAAGCCAGAACAGACAGAATGACACGATCCTAGAGTTGCCACTATCTTCTGTGATAACAGAGGCATGAATGCAACAGGAAGGGTATGAAGACATCTAGGGTCAGTTGGAAGGAAGCAGAGCTCCAGAGGACAAGATGGGCCATGGAGGTCATAAAATTATCTACGGTCTCGGGCCGGAGGATTAGCTCAGTGGTTTCGGCGCCTGCCTGGCAAGCGCAAGGTCCTGAGTTCGATCTCCGGTGACCACATACAATGCTGGGCATGGAGACTTACGCCCACCGCAATCAATGCCACATACCACAGTGCCGGGCATGGTGGCTCACGCCTGTCATCCCAGCACTCGGGAGGCAGAGACAGGAGGATTGCTGAGTTTGAGGCTTGCCTGGGCTACATAGTGAGCTCAGAGCCAGCCCGAACTACAAAGCAAGACCCTGTCTCAAAAAGGAAAAAAAAAAAATTATCTACAGTCTCAGCCTGCCCCATAGAGAAGAAGATAAAAGAGAAGTTGTGAGCATCTTTCCTCCTTCAAGGAGATTGGTAACAGGCTTCTGGAGCAGTTTTCACTCTGGTCATGATGAGCAGCTGCTTTTGCTTCAGCTGACCACAACAGCGGGACTGAGTCAAATGTAATGTTTGGGGAACACGAGCAAAGGTTTGAAATGTACTCATCCAAAAATCAAGAGAAATCATTTGGAAGAAGTAAATTTGTAATTTAAAAGTACTATTTGCCAGGGTACATTTACCCATTCCAGAAGAAGTTGACTTAAGTCAAGCTCAGGCCCCACAGGTAGGAGAATCCTTATAAGTAGCACCCTAGAAATAAGGATGACCTTGAAACAGAAAAGAATGTACATAATCTGGCTTTGTTTCAATTGAGAAGACCAAATTCTGCAAAGACATTTCCAGAAGAGTAACAGAACTATCTCTATCTTGGTCAGTGATGCAGAAATCTTAGCAAACCAAATCCACACTTGCACACAAATACATATCTGCATATGTGTGTACACCTGTGTGGTTATGCATGCATACATGTTTGTGTGGATGTGTAAATTGACAGGCTGATTACATACTATAGCAGAAATTTTTTAAAATACCGACATTATAAAAGACATTCCTAATTTTTTTTTAACATTTCTCCCTACTCTTTTTTGGTACAATTTTTATTTATTGATTCATAACTAAAATTGTGTGTGTATGTGTGTGTGTGTGTATGTATATATATATATATATATATATATATATATATACTCTCTAAAATAATTTGAGAAGTATATGCTTTGAAGAATGGGAAAATTAAGCTAATTAACATGTAATTTATCATTTTTGTGATTATAAAATGTAACAGATACATTTTAGCATTATTCAGTAATACAATATTCTGTCATCATTACATTGTACACTAGATCTCTCGAACGTTTTCCTTCCATCTGACTGAAAGTTTGTATCCTTTCACCAATATCTTTACCTCTCCCTTCCACTAGAAAGGGGATTGTTGAAGAACAAGGAAGGACAATTTGCTGTAGTAGTTAAGACTGATTATAAAGTAATAAAATTGGGATAGTGTAATGTTGAGTCAAAGGAAAAATGAACATTGTAATCACTGTCTGTTATTACACATAATAGAATGGGATAAAATAGAATAGACCAAAATTGTTGTTGAGAGTGTTGTTGATTTACTATTCAGGATCATATACTTATTGAAGAATAATAATAGTTATCCTAGACCAATGTAGTCAGTACATAAAATTGTGCTTGTAAATATTTCATTGAGGATAATGTGAATTCCCGTAGCAAAATTTAGAAAACTGGTATTTTTAGCAGAAGGGGATTAAAGAAAAAAATAACGTCAGAAAGAGAGTTAAAAAGAAATTCCAGTAACAAAATGTGAAGTACTTTGGGACACAGGACAAGAGAACAGCAAGTGTCATTAGTAGATTAAAATGATCTCAGGGCAGAGAGTGAAAAAATGACCCTTAAAAAAGAAAAGAAAAATTAAAGATGCATTAATAAGTAATCATTGCATATTTCATTGTAAGAAAAATGAAATCAAACTAAATTTAATTTAAGCTTTAATTTAGGCTTTGATTTTTAATGATATAGCTCTGTGCCTGTATTATGCTACACTATACATGCCTCACTGCACATGTAATCCGAAGTCTGAGACGAGGTGCAAACCTTCTCTTCCTGTCTTGTCTTTCAGCTCTATTGCATTCGCACATGCACGGAGTAGTAAGTACCTATGTCAACACCTTCTACGTACTTTTGTCACTGTCTGTTATTACACAAAACTAACAAGAGTCCTTGTCAGTGTGGCGCTCTCATTTGGTGTGGCTCTTTTCAATGAGAGGGTTGACGATCTCTTCCAGAGCAGGTGATATTTGAACAAAGACTCGAGGGTGCAGAAGGAGCTGACAGATGAAGAGGTCCATAGAAGAGGTGTTTTGGTTCAAGGAATAGCAAGGTTAAAGATCCAAAGGTATCCATGGACTCGGGACTTGTTAGATAAAAGACCAGTGAGAATTCAGTAAGAGGGGCATTAAAGAAACCTATGTGGTTGTAGGTCATTATGAAGACCTTGGCTTGTACTGCAAATGAGATGGAGGGATCCTGGAAGGAAAGAGTAATGAAAACATGTAGCTAATTTATATTTAAAAAGAAGAACTTTGACTGCTGTTGAGAATAGGCTATCAGGCTACCGAGGCCTAAGTGTGGGAAGTAGGGAGACTACACAGGGGACTACGGAGTAATCCAGTTTAATGATGATGGTGACTCCAACCAAGTAAGTATCAACAGAAATGATGGTCAGAGGTTTTTTACATAGTTTGAAGGAGACAGATTTTATGACTTTCTGGATACCACACTAATGAAAAGGATTGAGGACAACTCTAAGAATATTGACTTGAGTAACAAAAGATAGAATTGTCCTCGATTAAAATAAAGTTGATTATAAAAGAAACACATTGGGGGAAGAAGTCTAGAAACAGTAGTCCAGCTTTGGTTATATTAGGGTGGACATGTCTGTGCTACACAGTAACACAGATGTTAAGTAGGCAGTAGAATATACAAATTTAGAACTCGTGTCAGAAGTCCTGGTGGTGCTAAAAATTAGTGTTACTCTTTGGTTTAATGAAAAGGATATTGGTTCAAAGACACTAGATAAAGTCCCTGCGTTAGTCAACTTTCTGCTACTGTAACAAAATATCTGACATTATCAACTACATAACTTTATAAAGGAATAGGTTGATTTTGGTTCACAATGACAGAGTTTTCACTCCATGGTTTCTTAGCCCTAATTTTTGACCTGGTGATGGCACAATCCATCATGGTGAGAGTGTGTAAGGAGGGGGGGAGCCTATTCAAATCATATTAGCTTCCTCCGCTCCCAAGGGTTCCTGTATTACAGTCTAAGTCACCAGCCTATGGTGCTACTGGGACGTGAGATCGCTTTAAGAACTGGTTCCACTTGGAAGAATTTAGGTCACTGTGGGGAGCCCTTGAACAGATACTGGGACCCTAAGGGTTGTTCTCTCTGCCTTCTGGTCACTCTGGGGTGAGCAGGCCCCATTTATCATATAAGGCCCTATAGATACTTCATCTTTGTTTCAATAGTTTTGACTAAATTGTAAGTGTAAAGGATGAACTCCTTTGGCATTAATGCTCATATTATCTAATTGAATTCACTCTTTTGTATTTTTTCATGAGTATATGTCAGCCAACTGGACGATGTTTGAAAGAAGGAATTGCATGAATATTTACTGTTTAGATATTCACCACACCAAATTTGCTATTATATATGTTCAAAAATATTTTCTAAACTATGAGTGAATATTCTAAAATATGACTGTTTTCTCCTCAAAGAAGCCAAAACTAAAAATCAGATGATAACTGACTTTAGTGATCAGATGCACACATCGCAAACTTTCTAAAGTGCAGTGCAGGTTATGGCACTGGTAACACGGTGCGCTGTTCAGCCCCTCTTCAGGCCTGTTTTCCCCTGTTACAGTGAAAGCAGTGTTTTGCTTGACAACGGTTGTTTCTGAAGCTCTTGCCATGCCGAGTCTTTGTATGGAGGGTCTGAGCCCTGTTGCTCCTTTCTTCTAGCTACCTGAAGTTTCTGTTCACTGGAATGAGACAAAAGGGACTTATTTGTAGGAAGAAGTCAAAGGGATTATTTAGAGACAGGGGAAAATGTTGTTGTTTTGATGCTGAATACAATGCAGCTGCTACTTTTGTCATTTAAAAATTGAGAAAAGCAGTATTAAGCTCGTAGTCTTAGCCTTGTTGACTTTTCTGTCACCTTGCCAATTACTTCCCAGCTATTTCACATTCTTTCTCATTTTGTTCTGCCAATTTTGTTATTTTTTAATTTTTTGACATAACATCTTCTACACTTAATTTTCTCCTTTGCTGTCTATTTATAGTGTTTCATGACAGCTCTGGGGGCTTAATGACAGCTTTGTAAAATTAGTGATTCACATCAAGCAGTAGAGAAATGCTGCTTGAAGTAAATACTTCTAAAGATTTAAATCTTTTAAGATTTCTGGCAGTTAACACTAAGTAAAAAAAAAAAAACTATGCACTTTGCGTTGGTAACATGTAGATTCAAAAAGTATTTTTTGTTTATGCATCCAAACCTTCCTGATACAGCCCTCTTGTCCTCGCACTGGGAGAGGCAAGCTTCACACGTTATTAACCGGTTACCAAAGTAACTGACCACAAGCCAAGTTCCTGTTCGATGAGGCATTTCGTAGTCAGCACTGACTGGTTGTTGTTGATTAACTGATTTAGTTTGGCTGTTTATTGATTTTTCATTTTTTAGTAAAAAATACTTTATTACTTTTTCATTTCTACTGAGCAGGAAATTGTCATAACGGTGTGACTAATAGAACGGATACCTGAAAGTTATCACTGGTATTATAAAATAATAACATTTATTATAAAATTTTTCCCAGGCATATAGAGTTGTCATAATTGTTTCTATAATGTTGTTAAGCACTGTTCCACAGCTCAGTAATATCAACGGGTTTCTACAATCTTCCTTTCCTTTCCTTGTCTTAACACAGTTCCATACTGAGTGTAAGAGAAAAGCCACTGTCTTATCTAACAGCAAAATTTAACCTCAACCGACACTGATCAGGTATACTCACCGTGAAACGTCACACCTGGCAGCAAAATATTACACAGAACATCTTACCAACTATGCAGATTGATCCAGAGGATGGTTCTCCCAGGATGAGGGCTCAGCATTTTCACTTGTAACTTTGTAGCAGTATTTTCTTTGTGGTGTCAACTTAATCTAACCGACTGTCTACTATGTCCCTTGGAGTAAGAGTTTAAAGTCCAAGTTAAATGAGAATCGTTTGAGCCACCACGGACCCCCTCCCTCACTGGACATGCAAGGTTTTGCAAGGCAGGGCTCGAGGCTATGTTCCAGCCTCATCTCCGGATACTTCACCATCATACAGCGTCCCCCCGTGATTTTGTGTAGCCTGCACCCTTTGGCTGTGTGACAGTTTGGATGAGCCTCTCGGGGCTCGTGTTTGAAATGTAACCCACAACGCAAGTGTTGAGAAGTGCTGTCCCAGAGAAGGGAACGAGCCAGGAGGATCCTGACTTCGAATTTGTGAACCCATCACCACAGATGGGATCAGGTGTCACGGGCGCGTGTTCCTGACCACAGGATGGTGCTGGCTGCCGGCTGCCTCCCCTCTGCCTTTCTGTCTCTCTGCTTCGCTCTCTCTTCCCCTCTGGGTCTTTCTTGCTCGTGTCATTTCTCCCTTCATCTCCCAGAACTTTCCAGCATTCAGAAATCAGATGCCAACCTCTCTTCTCTATGAGTTAACTATATTTAGATATTCTCTTATAGCACCACAAGATGAAGTAGGACAGACTGTCCACATGTTATTTATCTTATTTCTACTTGGAAGGTTTTATTTTTAGTCCAAATATCAAAGCTTTATGAATTTTTCCCTTTTTCTCCATACAGAGAAAGTCCTTTTTCTGCCACATTTGGATGCTCATAATTAGTTCTTTGCCTGAATTCCTCTCCTTAAGGGTAGAAATTAGTTTATACTCTCTCTAGCCCCGAGTTCTTGAAAATGTGAGTTCTCCAAAAATATTGAATAGATGAATGAGTGTTGTCTGCATTCTTGTTTAGGTTTTATGTCACTAAGCACTACTCCTTTATGTCTGGAAACTTTTCTTTAAAACTGATCTGTCACGGCTGTGTCCTCCTCTTTCATGGAGGCCCACCCTCAGCCACGTGGCACACTTCTTGTCCTACTTTTACTCGGGCCTAACTCGCCCTGCCTACCAGTTTGTTTTCCTACCTGTAATGAAACTTTGCTACCATTAGAAAATAAAATTTAAAGCGTGGCGCACCATATAATCCTAACACTCGGGATGCTGAGGCGGAAGGATCTCTGTGAGTTTGATGTCAGCCTGAGCTACCCAGTGAGTTCAAGGCCAGAGTGAACTACAAAGTTAGATCTTGTCTCAGCAACAACAACAACAACAACAACAACAACAACACACACTCACCAAAAATAAATAAAAAAATAAGCTGCCACATAATTTGAGATTCCTTTTTTACTTTATGTGAGAATTTAAAGTTGACATGTGAACAGAGTGCTGAAAAAAAAGATGATCAATAGCTCATCTAGTGCAAGATACAGTGCTATTGTATACCTCACATAGAACTGGAAACATAAAAAAATAAGTTTCTGGGTCTAGAGAAGCAATATTATATCCTTTTCTAGTAGTGAGGATCCTCAAAAATCACAAAAGTCTTATAGATCAAATCAAATATTCATGGGAAAACTATTCGTTTACTAATTCAAAATTATGGAGACCTTGATTTGTTCCAGGCAATGAACAATAGGCTTGTCTTACAGGAGGCAATCTCAGTCTGGGCAAGGAATTCTGAAATACAAATGCCAATTACCCCTCACCATCTACGCAGCTCGCACTGTGAGCACTTGCACAGATTCTGCTGAGCTGGGAGCACAAGTGTTCATGGTCTGTAGCTGCCAGAGAAGCCACAGTTGTCCTAATGGCATGGACAGTTGCATATATGAGATGCTCGTTAGTCGTAATAATACTACATAGAAAGCATCCCTCAAACCTAGATTAAAGAAATAACTGTCATTTCTTTCCAATGGCTAGAAAACTGGTTCTGTGGATACAGGTGGGCTTGGCAGGTCTGACTTGTGTGTTTGTGGTTAGTGGGGGCTTGGCTCGCTGGCTGTTGATAGTCCTGGGGTAACTGACTGGCTTAACTTAATGGGCCTCATCCTGTAAGTATCTAGCCTGGGGAGATGAGAAAAAGAGAGAGGAAAGACAGAGAGAAAGACAGACAGAGAGAGAGAGAGAAAGGGAGAGACAGAGAGATGTGTGTTAGGGCATATATAAGCCTTTGTTTGAATTAATTTTTGTTGTTCCTTAGGCTAAAATAAGTGACTGAGGCAAGGCCAGAGACAAAATATATACTCTACAGAGAGACACAGAAACACAGTTCACCAACATGACCAATCAGTGCCACTGGAGTAATAATCCCTGTGCAGCAGGCTCCAACCTGACGTAAGTAGGTCAGAGATTCCTCCACCTCGGACACAGAAGGTAGGAGTAGGACAGGTTCTGATTAAATGGACGATGATCTGAGGATGATCTGTCACTAAACACACACGAGCATCTCTGTGACCAAAGAGCCTTCTGAGCAAATATGGAGGCCACACGATAATGAAAGAGCTGGTTCCCCGATAAGATGAATATTTCCTTGAAGTTTGTGGGTGAACTATAGCAATAAAGATGTTTCTTGGCCTCAGCTGCTGACTGTATGTGGGTCACTGCGGAAGATAGGATCCCCGTCATGACACTCCCTTAAGAAACCATCACACTGGGCCAGAGGGTTAGCTCAGTGGTTCCGGCGCCTGCCTCGCAAGTGCAAGGTCCTGAGTTCAATCCCCGGTAACCACATAGAATGCTGGGTGTGGAGACACGCCCACCAA
>PVIC010039879.1:0-16914 GCA_004025085.1 Thryonomys swinderianus | reverse complement strand
GTGATGAGGGGAAGGAATAAATATGATACAGAAAGAAAATAAAAGAGCATGTATAAGGGGGGAGGGGGGGGAGTGGGTAGGGATATGGGTAAAAATGAGAATTAACTTGTGGCATATACTGGTACAAATTTCCCAATGTTATATGTGATTTTGAGATGTATATAAATTGTACCAATAAAGAATTCAATTAAAAAAAAATTAGACAGCCACCCTGAAAGCCATATGCTATTTGCAACAGCACTTAGCAGAAGAGGAAAAAGGAAACTAACTGATTCAGTTCATTTATACGGCAATATTTAATTCACCTCATTGCAGAAAATCTACCAAATGTTTTCTATTTGTTTTTAGATTCACACACACACACGCACACACACACTCACACACACAAGTTTACTCTTGCTTGGAGCGGACAATTATCAACCAGCTACAGGGAACTAAGATCTCAATCTTGAACCTCATCTTTGTCAATTTGTAGTCATTAGCTGTGGACATAATAAGGCTATTACTATAAGGTCTTTAGCCCAGGAAAAAAGAGAAAAATTTTTAAAGAATCTGCCACAAATTCATCCTCTCTGTTCCCTGTGACTCTTGAGATCATCTTCCTGGAATTAACATCTTCCAGATCCCACTTTGACATTCACCTTTTCAGGGAAACAATTTTGTAATGTAGTTAAGGAGAGGAGGTTTAAACTTGATATAAGAGGGGCAAAATTATTTCTTCTCCACTTTTGAGGGCAGCACCTAGCTGCTCTCAACCTGTTTCCTCATCTTTAATATCTATACGTGTTTGGCAGGTTATTGTGGGAATAAATTGAAATAAAGCGGTACCTTAAAACTGGTATCTTATATATACATATACTCACTCTATTGCAGCTACTGTTGAAACAAAATCATTATTTAATAAAACAATCACCAGGCATTCCTACTTCTGAGCTTAGACATACTTTTATAAAACATACGGTAGTTATTTTTTCATATCTGTCCTACCCACTATCATTGGTCAGAGACCTTATTTATTTATTTATTTATTTGTTTTTTGCCTTCTGTTTTTCAGACCAGATCTCACTCTTGGTACAGACTAAGTGCTAAACAACATCTTGTAAATGGAAGTGAACCTAAAAATATCCTCAAGCCAATTATGTTTTCTTGGATGCAAAACTGTGGAGCTCTTTATTCAGCTTTAAAAGTAAGAGAGACCACTGTACACAGTGAAAACAGGCTATGTGGTGCTTTTTAACTTGTAGTGGATTTTAAACTCTCAAGGCAAGTACTGAGTTAATGTCATACACAACTGGACTGCTATTCCCTTGTAAGTCCTGACAGTGTTCTTAGCAATCTGCAGAGAAGAAAAAGGCCGCCTCATTCTTTAAGATACTGCGTCAGAACTGTTGGTTCTGGGCTCCAACACCAGCTGCATCAATTTTCATTCTGAAGGTTATCTTCAAAAGCCAGAAGGGTGAGGAACAGAAGGTTTAAAGTAAAAAATGTTAAGGGTTACTATATCTAAAAATCCTTATATTTTAAAAATGGTTTCACCTTGACAACAGGACTAGGATTTTTTTTTTTAATGCCTTACCTTTTTTCCCCTTCAAAAAAAAGAAAATGTAATTTTCCAGTGTGGGAGAACACACTGAACCACTTTTAAAGGTATGTTCATGGCTGTTTCATGGACTGTAGTAGACTTGTGAGACCTGAATGACTTGGCAGTTTCTCTTCTGGAATTCTGACCCAATCCTGAGACCAATAATCAGCAAACAAAACTGAATCCAAGGGAGGAGCTCTGAGCACCTCCCATTTGCTTCCAGAGCTGTCCCTGGGGTCACCTGGCCTAGAAAAAGTTCAGCAAACATTAAAGATGGGTATTAAATTACAGAGTGGGAAGAGGCTGACTCATCATCACATAATTTAACACCTGCCCAGAGAGTGAGGAAGACACATTTATTCCAAGGTAGGAACGGAAAGGCAGATAACAAGGTGAACTTTTGATAAGGAGGAAGAGAAAGGAGAAAGGGAAGAAACTTTAAGGTGGAGAACAAAGTGGAGAAGTAAAAGGTTCTCCACAATCACTTGGGTAAGGGTCTTAAGCATTGCAAATCACCCCAATTCACAATTCTAGAAAACTTTGCTTCTGAATGGGGTAATTGTTCCCACTTAAATTCCCACTTAAATTACTCCAGTGGACTTAACCTGACAACACTGGAGATCCTGGCTTCAGTCTGTGATCCTTTTCTTTCTGATCCATAGTCCCCTGGACTTATTAAACTCATATGATCACATGATTCAAGCAATTATTTATACATCTTGGCTCTCAAATCTTTATCTTCTGAGTTCTGCCTGTCTATTTCTAGAATAGACATGTCAGCCGTATATTGTACCACTTCTAATACAGAAATCTAGACACCACTATTTACTTCCTTTTGCTTTTCTTGAAGACATCTTGGTCAAAACAACCATCTCTTGGGCCAGAGATTTAGCTTAGTGGTTCCAGCACCTGCCTGGCAAGCACAAAGTCCAGAGTTTGATCCCAGTAACCACATACAACAATACTGAGTGTTGTGACTCATGCCCACCAGCAATCACCATCACACACCAGAATGCCAGGTGTGGTGGCTCACACCTGTAATCCCAGCACTCGGGAGGCAGAGGCAGGAGGACTGCTGAGTTCCACACTAACCTGGGCTACATAGTGAGCTCAGAGACAGCCTGAACTACAAAGTGAGACACTGTCTCAAAAAAAAAATCATCTCATCTTGTCTGGACATTTCCTATCTGTTTCTGTAAATGGTCTTTCAGAACCATCCCCCACCCTTCTAGGGTTCACTCTCCATACTACAGCAAGATTGATTTCCTTGTTCTTTCAAAGAATAGTAACTCATCATGGCATGCTGCTAAACACACTTGACATGGTTTACCTTTACTCTTAGAATCTAATCTTAACATAGCCTAAAGGCTGAGCATAGCCTATACCCTTCCAATTACCACTTTCCTCTTCCTCCCTGTATCTAAAGCCCACCAGTGCTTGCACATTCCCATCTGAGGCCAGGGCCTTGTCATACTCTCTTTCTCTACCACAGCCTCCAAACAACCTCACAGTACACCTGCTACTCATCTCTCAAGATCTAACATAGGGTCAGGGATGTCGCTTAGTGGCACCTTCCTGGTCTCACGAGTGCAAGGTCCTTCGTTTTATTCCTGCATACCAAGAAAAGACCAAACGTAAAATGCCACTGTATCTGGTAACCGATATCCATACCTTTGACCCAATGAAGTAAGTCTTAGCTGTCCCTTCTCTTTCTTCCACACTGTAAATGCAAGATTACTTCATACAGCTTTGTAAGCTCAAAGAGAAGAAATGCCTGTGATGTTGTCTACTAAATACTCAGCAGTTCAAATGATAGTTCATTTTTTTGACAACCCACTAATGAATGAGGAAAGTAGATTAAAACTCAAGATCAACTAAGAATAACAACTGTAAGTGAACTGTTCCTTCTACTTTCCATCTTCAGTAAGTCCTTTCAAAGTACAAATCAGTCTCCTCATTATCTCAATCAGAAGAAATGTTCTATTTTGTTAAAAGATCCATTGGTGTCTCCTATCCAGGGTTTGCAATGATATACAATTATTCATTCTACAAAAATGGTCACAGAGGTTTCAAAAATAAGCAAACATGGTCCAGTGGGAGAGTTTTCAAATCCTATACATTTGAAGATCGAATATATTTGGTTCCTTCATTAGTCAGTTCTCCAAGCGTATCAGTTTATTGTGTCTTAACCACATTATGCATTTTGGAAGGTCAGTACCATCCTTAGAGGAAGACACACCCCTTCATACTTCCAACCATCAGAAGAGAATATTATATAGCAAACACACTCCCCCAAAAATCGGTACCTTAAATTAATGTTAATTGATCTGCAAAATAAGTGGCACTTTACATGTTAACAGAGTTGTTTCAGTTTTTCTACATGTGCTCTTGGTCATGCCAAGTTAGGTTCTACCTTTATGTATGACATCAGCAGAGACTAGTACACGCACAGCCATCACAGACAGCAGCCTCCCATCCTCCCTCCCAGGTACAGAATGACTTGAAAGAAATCTCCAAAATTACTTGGTTAGTTTGTTTTTCCTTTACTCTTCAACTAAATTCCTCTCTACACTCTATTTTGCCACAACTGGTCTCTACAGGGACTGCTCTGAAGGGAGCAGTAAGAGGGAAAGAGGATAGATTTTTCATCTATGTATAGATACATGACATATAGAAATATATGATATATTTATATATAAGAAAATTTGTAAAATATAATTTATAAAATGAAAGTACTTTTCCAAAATGGAACTTTGCAAGGAGAGCTTTAAAAGCAGGATCATACAGCAGGCACTGGGTTCCTGGAAGGTGACCTTCACCCCCAACTACATTAGTCAGCAATTCAATTTTCTCAGTCTCTTTAAGAGGTGATAATAGCAGCAAATTGTCCTGACATATGCTACCAGCTGCGTCTTTAAAGCAACAGTTACACAACTTACTTTCTCTCGGTTCAAGTTAGGAAAAAAATAAGTTCTTTAGCTCTTGTTTCCCATTTTCAAAATCAAGTTGGAATTAAAAGGTTGAAACTCCTGTATGCAGGAGTACTGAAAAAGACATAATCTCGTTTAATTATACAAAACCTACTCCTACTGATGCATAATTTTAGCATTTCTTGATCTCATTATTTTTAAAATAATGTGAGATGCCATACTGTTTGATTACAGTTAGATTACATGCCTTGAAATTTCATAATGCATCAAACAGTACCACATGTCTTCAGAGACAATTTACATCCCTCACTTCATGGGAGCCTCACAACCATGATGAGTGTGATACTTAAGAGAGGATGATACCAAAGTAAGAGAAAAGGAAACTCAAAGAAATTACAGTGTGAACATTAATAACTGTGTTGAGCTCCTATTACATCTCCAAAGACAAGTCTTGTACAATACCATTGCAGATCAATAGTCAACTTTAGATGGCAGCTTCATAAAATTATAAAAAAATTATGTCATAAAAATTATGTCTTTAATTCCATTTATTCAAGAATAATAGGGAAGGGGCTTCAGATTGAGCACCTATAGGGGACTGGCCCATTAATGAAAGAGTGGGACTAGCTTTCACAGCTTCCCTGACATGGTCGAAAAGCTGGTACTTTTCCGCTGAGTCAGGACTATGGTTTCGTGTCTTAGGGGGTTTCCTCTAGTGTATGAAATGAATTAGGGCCCATTCTCACACAGGGAGACATCCTGGCATCCCTGTTACACCATACTTAGTCTTCACTATAAGGAGAAGAAATTGGGGCACTTTCCATATATTGTTAGTGATGAAGGATGTGGAGAAAGAAATGTCACCACTCTTAGTGGGGTAACAGGTCATAGATGAAGGCTGTATCTTCTGTTCCATGTGCATAACCAACTGTGTTATTTTAGTAACACACCAAAGCTTATCTTACCTCTGACTATACTCTTACATAAAATAACTTTCCATAAAATCTTTGCACAGATTACTATTTCAACTTATTCCAGCCCTCTGAAATATATTGTTTATTGCCTGTCCTATCAAAAAAATACTAATGAATAGTGCATGCAAGGTGTGCACATGCATACACACATACCTGTACACACACACTTATTTTGTTTTTATAAACTCTTGTTTTGCTTCATTGCTTTTATAGAATGAATCAAATATATTGTCATATATTTTTTACTAATTTTTTGGAACTGTTTCCTTTGCTCTCAAAACTGTAAGATTTCCTGAGGGGTCATAAGCTATTTCATGAATCACTGTACCTGTCAACATCCAGAACAAAAACTAACATTAGCAGTTGCTCAATATTTGTTAAGTGAATGGATAATAACTACCAAGTTTATACACTATCTTTCTATTGTTTACTGACATTGTTTTATTTGAACTCTTTTGTTAAGTGGCTACATTTTAAATGAAAAAATGTAATTAGCAGAGCACTGGCACATTCAGAAAAGTCTAAAAATTAGAAATATTGAAAACAAACAATCACTTTCCCTTTTCCTTTTTCTTTTTAAAAATTACTACATGCTTGCAGTACATATAATTACATTTACTGTGGGAACTTTGTACATGTATATAACACAATTTAATCCTTTTTCTTTTGTCCCCTACCCCACACATCCCTTTCTGTTCTATCCAACTCTTGGTCCTCTTCACTCTTGCTATTTGTAAAATCTCAATGTTTTTATTCCCTTTCTCTCTGTCCCCATATCTTTTATCTCATTCGCCTTCTCACTTGAAAAAGATCTGCATACTTCCTGTTATTTAACTTTTATTTTGCTCTTTGTTCATATTTTAGGTTTTTCATATAAGAGATATCATGTAATATTTAAGCTTGTGCACCCAATTTATTTCAGTTAGTATTATAGTCTTCATCTGAGAAATAGCTTCTTCTGCTAACTGGCAGGCAGAAGAGCAGCGCGCCCCTTCCTTCCTCTTTTTCTTTTAAGATTTGAATCTTGATTGGTATATTTTATATGCACATCATGATCACATTCAACATTGAAAATTTGTATCAGTGTATGACTTGACCTAATTCTCATTTTTCCCATTCCCCTCCCCACCCTACAACCCCCCACTCCATTTCTTTCCTGTTGTTATTTACCCTCCTTTTCCCTTTGAATATTTTCTATTTCACAGTATCTATCATATATTCTGGAACTCATTTACATCTTCAGTTTCTCATACGAGAGAAAAGATACAGTATTTACACATCTGTGACCTATTTATTTCACTTATGAGAATGTTCTTCAGGTACATCCATTTGAGTAAAAATGACTCAGAATTATCACTATGGCAGAGCAATACTGCACTTTATTTTAAAAAGAAACACAGACACACACACACACACACACACACACACACACACATCTGGGGCCGGAGATTTAGTTCAGTTGTTCTGGCACCTGCCTAGCAAGCACAATGTCCTGAGTTTGATCCCTGGTAGCCACATATAACAATACCAGGTGTGGTGACTCATGCCCACCAGCAATCAGTACCACAATGCCTGGCGTGGTCACTCAAGCTTGTAATCCCAGCACTTGGGAGGCAGGCAGGAAGATTACTGAGTTCAAGGCTTGCATGGGCTACATAGTGAGCTAAGGGCCATCCTGAACTACAAACTGAGACCCTGTCTAGAAAAAAAAAGAGAGAGAGAGACAAACAAAAAAATCATCTTTATCTGGTCTCCAGTTGATAGGTATTTGAGTTGTTTCCAAGATTTGGCTATCACAAACCGAGCTGCTATAAACATGGGTACACATATGTCACTGTGATATGAATCTTTTAATTATTTCATGTATATTCCTACCAGGGAAATGGCAGGATCAAATAGGACCTCTAATGCTAGTTTTCTGAGGAATCTCCGTATTGATTTCTATAGTGATTGTACCAGTCTACATTCCCACCAACAATGGAGAAGGGTTCCTCTCCCTCCGAAGCCTCGCCAGCATTTGTTGCTGGTTAATTTCAAGATAGCAGCCATTCTTTGTGAAGTGGGATGAAATCTCAGTGTTGTTTTCATCTGCATTTCTCAAATGACCAGTGATGTTGAGCATTTCTTCATGTTTTTTGGCAGCTTTTACTTCTTCCTCTGAAAAGTGTCTGTTCATTTCTAAGCTTCTTTAGCTAACACAAATGCTTTTGCCTCCAGAACTGTATGAGAATGAGGCTATGTAAATATGCTGAGACTGATGTAACCTTCTGACCAACTAACCTGTATACTACTTGGAATAGAAAATTACCATAATAAGACCCTGATGCTATATTCTCTACCGCTTATGTAGCTCTTTACCCAATTACTTAATTTGATGCTCCTTTGGCCTAAATACAGTGAATGTAAACTTAGTGCCTAATATCTATAAACCACACTTTCTTTTCTACTTTATTTAAAGGACCCCTGCTTTGGTTGGGGTGGCTGACCACACTGGAAATAATTCCAGATTAGTCCTGGGTAGCAATAAATACTTTGCCTCCAAACCTCTTGAGTGTATCCTCCATTTTCCTGAATTGGTTTGCTTTATTTTCTGTCACTTCATATGGGGGCTTGTCTGTCCAGGATAACAATGTCACTAATCACTTGCTCATTGGATAAAGCCCTTGCAGAAGAGAGCAGGAGTCCTCCCCACCTCCCTCAAGAGATGGTGCACCCTTAGAGTCTTCTCTGAGCCTCTTTGGAGGATTGGAGATGACATCTGCTCATCATGTGAAGCTCTGTAAAACCAAGAAGGGAGTGAGGATGCTTGCAATTGCAAAATTTGGCCTTTACCTTTCTTTGTCTGCCTGTGTTAGTCTGCATTTAGTTTGCCCTGGTCTGGAAGCAAAAAGAGGTAAGAAAGGATATCTATTTTTGTGTCTATATGTTTTCCTGGTTTCTGAGAATATCCAATACATACTTACCCCAAACTGGGTAGAAGGAAAGGGTTTATCAGCCTTTCACAAGTATCTACCTTCAACAACTCATGTTGAGTGAATAAGGGAGTGAATAAGCTTATTTGGTTTGGAATTGGATTGCCTGTTCTTACTTGGTTTGGAGTTAGTCCACCTGACAGCATGGCCCTCAACCTTCCATCCTCTTCCCAAAGGCATGGCCTGCAGGCCTGCCATTCCATCCCTAGTAGAGCCTCTAGGCTTCACATCCAGTTCCTGATGGCATGGCTCTCAGGCTTGCCATCCTGCCCCTGATAGCATGGCCCAGGCCCACCATTTTGTTTCTATGACTGAGTCTGGCCTACCATTTTGTTTCTGTGGTAAGGCCTTCTGGACTGCCATTTTATTTCTAGGACTGGTGCTTCTGGCCCACTATTTTGTTTCTGGGTTGAGGCCTCTCTCCTGGCCCACCATTTTGTTTTTGTGTTGAGACTTTCTGGTCTGTCATTTTGTTTTTAGGACTAGGGCTTCCTGACTCACCATTTTGTTTCTAGGACTGGAGCCTCTTGGCCCACCATTTTGTTTCTAGGACTAGGGCTTCCTGGCTGACCATTCTGTTTCTGGGATGGGACTCCTTGCCCACCCTTCTGTTTCTAGGACTGGGGCCTCCTGGCACACTATTTTGTTTCTGGGGTGTGGCCTCCTGGCCTGCCATTTTATTTCTAGGACTAGGGTTTCCTGGCCCTCCATTTTGTTTCTGTGTTGAGGCTTCTAGGCCTGATTTTTTTTTTTTTTTTGAGACAGGGTCTCGCTTTGTAGTTCAGGCTGGCCCTGAGCTCACTATGCAGCCCAGGTAAGCCTCGAACTCAGCAATCCTCCTGTCTCTGCCTCCAGAGTGCTGGGATTACAGGCGTGGCCACCATGCCCAGCACTGTGGTATGTGGTATTGATTGTTGGTGGGCGTGAGTCAACACACCCAGCATTCTATGTGATTACCAGGATCGAACTCAGGACCTTGTGCTTGCAAGGCAGGTGCCAGAACCGCTGAGCTAAATCTCCGGCCCTAGGCCTGACATTTTAATTCTAGGGGCAGAGCCGCTCAGTCCACCTTCTTCTTTTGGGGGTAAAGCCTCCTGGTTCACCATTTTGTTTCTGGGGGCAGGGCTTCCTAGCCTATCATTTTGTTTCTGTGTTGAGGCATCTAGGCCTGCCACTGTAATTCTAGGGGCAAAGCCTTTCAGTCCACCCTCTTCTTCTAAGGGTAAAGTCTCCTGGCCCACCACTTTGTTTCCAGGGCAGGGCCTCTTAGCCTGCCATCTTTTTTCTGGATTTGATTAAAATAGTAAGTTCCCCAGTGAAAGGGATTGCAATGGTTAACTGCTGAATGACCGGAGAGTATAAATGTGAGTGAATATAACCTGAGACTGCTCTCGGTATTAGGCTAATGCAACCACAACAAAAAGAGGAGGTAGACTCACACATCTATGAGGCCTATCTCCATACCAGTGATGAGGCTTATTTCTATTCTGATAACTTTTCCTACTCTTGCCCGGTTTATATATGAATAAAAGGTGAGACATGGCTTTAAAAGTGTTTATATAAGATCACAAACATGCTTTACAGCCTGTAAGATATTTAAGTCATAAATTAGATATTATAGATTTAAAATGATTTATTTAGAGAGATAAGCCCTAAATAATATGAACAATAAAAAATCTTTCTGGAATTCAGTCATTGAATATTATGTCATTGTATGTTATACTATTTAAAATTTTGATCTGCTATCCATAATACTTTGAATGCACTAGGATCCACTACAGTACATTGTTAACCCCTCACAAGCCTCATTTTCAAGGATTTCATGGGACTAAAGGGCAGCTTTTTAAGTTTCACGTCAGTATTCAGGGAAATGTAAAACTTGGAATAAGAATTTCTAACCCTAACTCAGGGTTCTTTTTATAAAATTAATCATAGTTCCTACCTAACGTCAAAAAGTTACCTCAATCTGCCTATATATCTATAAATCTAAAACAGTTAAATATCCCAAGTCTGTGGTCATGAACTGCACTCAAATATTACTCATCAATAAAAGCAAGGTTTAGGAGAATGATATTTTATAACATTAAATGCAAAGTCAATTATACCACAGGGCTCTTTGTCATGTGTTTGTACCACTTGCATATGTGAAATAAAGTTGATGTGCAGTTGAAATGACAGAAACAGATGCCCTGCCGTCACTCAATATGAAACATTTTTCCACATTGGTAAACAGAAGCCTGTCAGTTTCTGGGGTTATAGGTGAAGACTCTTATATTTTTCAAACCCTTTGAGTATAAAATACCACCAAAAATTTTCCAAATTAAAATATATTTTGTCTTGCAAACTACACTGGGATGGACTATAAACCCTGCTTCTTCATGGTTGTCCTGAGATTGAGATTTTCATTCCTTCTTCTAAGTCAAAAATACCCAGATTGAAAACATGAACTTCTAACCATCTAAGCATGGCAAACACAGACTTACTACAAACAGATGCTACAGCAATAACAAGACCATTACAAATGCTAGCTACAACTATATCCATATAAAATTTATATAACTTACAACATTCAATTACAGAGATTTAAGAAAGAAAAACGAAACTCAATATTGTGTAATGGTGCTTTAATATCTATAATCACCATATTTTCCAGCTTTAATTCTGCAACATGGATGCTTCATAAGGCAAGAAATTTGATATCATCTATCTCTGGGTTTATATCCTACCTCTCCCACATATTAATTGTGTAGATTTACATCAAATACCTGTCTTTTCAGAAGCTCAGTTTCCTCTTCTGCATAAAAGTGATCATTCTTTCTAAGGCTGTTCAGAATAAAATGAAATAGCATGTGAGCTCAGTGTGGTGTCTGACAGCCACTAAGCAATTCTCAAATTCCAACCTACTCATAAACCCTCTTCTTTCCCTTGAGATCCTTCTTCTGCCATCTGACACTATGTGAATGTCATAAACACAATATGTGGGGTATTGTCTATCACTCAAAAATTTATAGTGTTAAAAATCAAACTTCTTTAGTGCTGGGCGTGGTGGCTCACGCCTGTCATCCCAGCACTCGGAAGGCAGAGACAGGAGGATTGCTGAGTTCAAGGCTTGCCTGGGCTATATAGTGAGCTCAGAGCCAGCCTGAACTACAAAGTGAGACCCTGCCTCAAAAAAAAAAAAAAATCAAACTTCTTTCTAACTTAGTGGCATGCACACAATTTCCTAAAAAATAAGATTGACACCTCATAATGACAAAAGTGCTAATACACGCCTGTAATCCCAGCACTTGGGAGGCAGAGGCAGGAGGATTGCTGAGTTGGTGGTGGCTTGCCTGGGCACCATAGTGAGCTCAGGGCCAGCCTGAACTACAAAGTGAGACCCTGTCTCAAAAAGCAAAAAAAAAAAAAAAAAGTGCTAATACATAAAATTCATATAAATTATGATACAAAATGCAAAAGAATTCCCTTTAAACAAAGAAATAGCATTTGAGACAAATAAAAGAATGAAAAAAATTCTACATTTTTTTGTTCTTTTGTTTTGCTTTTGTGTGTTACTCTCCTCCCATCAGGTTTTTCAATTTTGAGCAACTTAAAGGTAAGTGTTTCCATTTATGAAAATGGATAGACTTTTAGAAAAGTAATGTTGTGAGGAAAGTGCACAGAGTTCAACTTAGGACACATAATATTAAGTTTGATATGTCTGTAAATGAGCAAGAGGAAATAACAAGTAGGAAGGTGATGAATCAGAAGACAGATTTTTAATTCAATATATAGATTGCATTAAAGCTATATGATTTGATGGATTCACAAAATAAGAGTATGTGAACATGATGTAAGGACTTGGCTCAGAAGCAACCCAAAGAAATTGAGAAATAGGAGGATCCAACAGTGTAACCAAAAATGGTCAGTGAGTTAGAAGAACCAAGAACGAGCGATGTCTCCAAAGCTGAGGTGAACTTTAGAATAGGAGTAAATATGTTAAAGAATCAAAAAGATTAAACGAGAGGAGCAGAAACTGTTCACCACCTTAAGCAAACAAAGTCAGTGATGGTCTTCAGCATAATTTTAATACAGTGTGGAGGGAAAAAGTGGACCATGAACCATTAATATGTCTTCAATTATTTAGGAATTTTTTTAAATTTTCACTGAGGACATCGTGAGAAGATTCATAATAGTTGTTTTCAGTGATGACAGGACTACTTCCACTTACCTAAATAATACCTTATTTTTTACTTGTGCCCACAACTACATTCCAATGTTGAGTGACCACATGGGAAGTGGAACACACCTTTAAATCTTCACCAGATTCTTCGTATTCATCATTATAGTCATCAAAGAAGAGGAACATTTTAACATTTTAAAATATGTTGTAAGGAAAGAAAGCAGAATAGCTGGAAAAATAATTATACCCACTATTAGCTAGTATATAATTGTGCATATAACATATAATAACACAAACCCATTAATGCTTCTACTCATACTTCTCTTCCTTTGACACCAAAGGAAGTCTACCCATTTTCATAAAATCACCAGGTGTTTCTAAGAGTTTGTTATAGGTGAGCTAAATAATTGAGGTGTGAACTAGAGGAAGAAGTACAACCAAAAGACTTTTTCATGGATAATATTCCCTCACAGAACTATGCTTACTACAAAATACAAACAAATATTTTACAAGAGAAAAGAGGATGACTCCAAGAATATCTTTGCACAATTATAGGAAAATGGGAGATGGGGGTCAGGGGAAGTGGAAGTCTTAGTAGGATAACAGATAGCTTTTCTACAGTCAAGTAAGGGAAGGCAAGATAAGTGAATATAGATCCAACTTTTCCATTCATGTGGTTGCACCAGATGATGACTCCAATCAGACCTAAAAAAAAAACCCTTAATATCTAAATTTCACTTAATAAGAGGGTAAAAGGGTTATTCCACTTTCACTCTAGTAACGTTAACTAGATTATTTTGATTGGATATAACTTATGGTTGAATATGTTTTACACAAGTATTCTACCTCAATTAGCCCAGAGGAAATGTACCCCCCAAAATCAATACTCAAGTATGTGATCAATCCAAGTGATCTTGCCATCAAATGCTTTCTAACAATGAATACAAGAATTTAAATTTCTTCTTGCACTTGGTTATGTTAAAATCGCTATTTTTAATATTTTCCATCTGATTAATAACAAAGTTCAATAATATATAATTTCCTTGTGACAACAGTTGGTTCCAGCTATAGAATGAGGCAGTATATTATGCTCTGGTTTAGTTGATAATGTCAAATCCCTATCAACATTTGCATACAGTGAGACCTGAAGCACCTGGATCAAGGTAAATTTGGTATTGAAATCACACTCTAAAGTCCTGGAGAAAATTATAAGGGTAAGTCTCTGAGTGAGATCAAGAAGATAATTAATTGTGCTGACTCTGCACTCCAGGCCTAAGTCCCTGGAATGCTGAAGTATCAGTTCTGGGATCGAGGTCAGATTTGATCACCATCCAAAATAAATCAATGATATAGGAAAAGTTTAACATGGTTGGCCATTAAGCCCTTGAGAAAAACTGAAGTCCATTTTTTTATTCTGATGAGCTCACCAAAAAAATGGAATAATCAAAGCACATAAGCATTCTAAAACTTCAATCTCATTTTTTCATAGGATAGGAGTATATGCAGCATATTCTTAACATTTAATAACTTAAGAATGATACTTTTAAATGCAAAAGCATTTTTGCCTATTTGAAAATTTTCAAATCTGGACTCAAAACTGTGGCTGAGTGAAAGCCTGCAATTACTTCATTTCTATTAGTCATTTTTCTTCTGGTGTATTATGTCAGCTCTCTCTCTTTTCAAATTAGCAGACACAGAGTTACCCTAACAGCAGAACAATTCTTTTTGGCATTACAAAATCAAGCTGTTTACTTTAATTTTCAAATATTTAATGCTTTTAGAAATTTAACCTGGACTGTACCAGTTACATATTAGCCTATTCTTCACCGTGGCTAAATAAAAATATAAAATGCTTAGCTGGAATACAGAAAAAACTCATTATGTAATAGGTAATATTATCCTCTTGATACATTACTTACTGAGTACACAATGTACAAATCTGCATGAGGTACATGTCTTTACAAAATCAAGCACAAGAAATATTTGAAAGAAAGGCAGAAACTTGACAAACAGGAAAGAAGATGTCCTGAAGGGCAAGTTGAATTTCCCAAGTGTTTTTACCTGCATGAATCATTAATATGTCTTCAATTATTTAGGAATTTTTTAAAATTTTTACTGAGAAAAACGTGAGAAGATTTATAATAGCTGTTTTTAGTGATGACAGAACTACTTCCATTTATCTAAATAATACCTTATTTTATACTTGTGCCCACAACTACATTTGAATGCAAGTGACCAAATGGGAAGTGGAACACACTTTTAAATCTTCACCAGATTCTTCATATTCATCATCACAGTTATCAAAAAAAAGAAACATTTTAAAATTTTAAAATATGTTGTAAGGAATAACAGCAGAAATAGCTGGAAAAATAATTATACCCACTATTTGCTGCTACATAATTGTGCATATAACATATAATAACACAAACCCATTAATGCTTCTACTCATACTTCTCTTCCATTGACACCAATATCTAGCTTTTCTCACTTTTTTATAATGCATCTTACATGGTTTAAATCAGATCTAGCACTCATAGTAAGGAGGGAAATGAGGCAAGTAGTCTTTCAAACAGATTAAATATATAAAACCTAATTTTCTTACCTGTATAAAAGCAAATAGTTCTGTCTCCACAATGCACCCTAGTACTATAAATGTGAAGCAAATAGCATGAGTAAAAAGCTTCTCCTTGGGGAAGCATGGTAGCACACATTGGTAGGCCCAGCTAGTGGAAAGGCTAAGGCAGGAACATCGCCCAAGTTGAGCAGTTCAGGGCCAGCCTGAGCAGCATAGCAAAAACCCATCTCAGAATACAATGGAACATGATGGAATGGAAATGGCATCGGATGAATTCTAGAAGCATTCCTTCTGGGTTCAAACACTCGTTCTTTACTTCTCATGTCACATGTGTGGCTGTGGAGTGCCAATCTGATAGGGAATTCTGAGCTCAGACCACACCTAAGAATATAGTCTCCCTCTCTGGATTTTGCCTTTTTCCCTCAGGAAGAGCTCCATCTCACAGCTACTAACAAATCCAAGACTTGGACTGTATTATTTATGTATGGTAAGGCAACACTCAGTAAACATGATAAATGGAAATGCATTTGAATTTTACTTGTTATATGAGTACTGACAGAAGCTTGTCATGTCTTGTTGTAAACTCTGGCACTTTTTCACATATGCAATAAAAGGGAGGAAATAGATCCTGCTCAGTATCTACCAAAATGTGGATATAATTTCTGATCTTCTCCTCCTGCTATACCTCCCAAGAAGCTAACAGCCTTTATGTAGTCAGTAGGTGATATAGTCAACAACACTGTATACTTGAGCTAACACAAACAGCATGCAGTATGATAAAAAAGAAAATAGAGAGTATGTCTAAAGTTTTTATTACACTAAAAACACAACTCCTCCTAGTTGTTTCATTATTCTTGCTACAATCTATAGCAGTTCTGGAAGTCCTCTTTTATGATTGTCTTCAGTTATACCATTGGCCTGGCTACAACAATGCCTGAGTCAGTTCAAAACTCTTATCTTTCTTGGTCCTTTTGACTTTGCCCATGAGCCAGAAGGTGCAGAGTGTGAGATTATGTGACTAAGACAGAGAGAATGCACAATGATGTTTCTACTAGTTGCTGCCCTTGCACTGCCTGGCACTTGGCAGCAGCACTCACCTTTTGTTTTGTTTTGTTTTGTTTTGTTTTGTTTTGTTTTGTTTTGTTTTGTTTTGTTTTGAATCCTACTTCCTAAAGCCACAAGAGAAAACTCCCAAAACCTGTTTGAGAAAGTGGCAAGAACAATGAGATAAATGGATTTGAAGTGAGGTTGAGTATTTTAATGGAGATTAATGGTAATGTGCTGGCAGTTATTTTTTAATCAGAACACACATTATTATATCTGCCTTTATATTTTTCATGAAAAAGTATGGCTGTTTTGGACCTTAGTTAACCTATGATGCATTAAAAATTAGTGTTGTCTATAGTCTAATGATAAAGTACCTCAGTAAGAAAAGGAAGATAGGGCTGGAGATTTAGCTCAATGGTTCCAGCACCTGCCTAGCAAGTGCACAGTCCCTGGTTCAATCCCTGGTAACCACAAACAGCAATACTGGGCATGGTGGCTCATGTCCACTGGTAAACAGTACCACATACCACAAATGCTGGGCTTGTTCACTCAAGCCTGTAATCCCAGCACTCAGGAGGCAGAGGCAGGAAGATTGCTGAGTTCGAGGCTTGCCTGAGCTACACAGTAAGCTCAGGGCCAGCCTGAACTACAAAGCAAGACCCTGTCTCAAAA
>PVIC010039878.1:0-16932 GCA_004025085.1 Thryonomys swinderianus | reverse complement strand
GCTCGGCACTGTGGTATGCGGTATTGATTGCTGGTGGGCGTGAGTCTCCACACCCAGCATCATATATGGTTACTGGGGATGGAACTCAGGACCTTGCGCTTGTGAGGCAGGTGCCGGAACCACTGAGCTAACTCTCCGGCCCCTGTGCAAATCTTTTTGACATTTGGTTTACTAGAAGCTCCTATCTGCTTCAGTGTTCAATCTGTCACAGTAAGTTCCATGGAGTAACATAGGAAAAAAATCCACAATCACAGTGTAGTTGGAAAAGCAGGAAGAACAAAGAACTCAGGCTGGGGACTGAACCCAGACCCTCATGCATGCGAGGCAGGTACTCCACCACTGGGCCACATCCCGTCTTTTTTCCAAAATTTAATTTGGGATAGGGTCCCACGAAGTTTCCCAGGCTGACCTCAGTCCTCCTGCCTCAGCCTCCTGAGTTATAGACACAAAGCACTATACCTGGCAGAAGTATTCAATAAAGACTTCCTAGGTCACTCTGGATATCATTTAGCATGATATTAAAATTCAACGTGTGTTCATTTTTTTCATTAAATCTTGAGCTTTGAATAGACCTCTTACCTCTGAGCATGGTTTTACATTATCATGCATTTATCTTTTTTTTTTTCAGTACCGGTGATCGAACTCAGCATTTATTATTTTGAAGATACTGGTTTCTCCGTTACACAGGTCTTCCAGATCCTGACAATATTCCCTAAGTAACATAAACAAGTTATACCCATTAATATTCCACTGATCTTATCTGAACAGTCTCCACCACAGGAATAAATACAAGTTTTCCAAAATTCTCATCTTTGCCTGAAAGCTTGCACTTTAAGATGGGCAATGAACAGCTGGCAGGTCTTTGTCCCAAAGTAACAGGCTCCACTCCTTTCCACGGAACACCTGCTCCATACCCAGGTCTGAATAACAAGAGCTGACAGGTCATTTTCCCAGGAAAACGGTGCTCTGCTGGGAAGCACATGGTTAGTTCAGCTTGCAACTCAAACACACAGGTGTCTGGGGCAGGTTTTTCTAAATTTTAGTTTTTGCAGAGATTATATTTTGATATGCAGATATGTTTTATGCATACTTCTCAGCAGAGGGGATATTAAAAAGATGTGAACTCCAGAATTAAGATTTAATGAAGCCATAATCTTGCTGCTCCGTCAAAGACCTTCTGAAGTAGACATCTCCTTATTTGCCAATTTGTTTAGCAGGTGCAATGGGGAAGAATATGGAGACAAGGGCAATTTGGTGTCAAGGTATCGCCCACCATCACCACCAAACAAAGATGGTGACTTTAGTCTTATCCTGACAACTGCTTTGACCTTAGAGACTTGTCTGAAAAATTCTTGGGCCCTCACAGAGATCCATAGACCACACTTCGAAAACTGTGGTCATGGGTCTTGTGTAATCTTTACAAGGGATACGATCCCAAAGGGTCACTAGCCCCACTCTCAGAGCAGGACCCTGAGGTTGTTTGAATCAATCGCTCAGGGACAAAGGGGCAGGGGGTGGCAGGCTCAGTTTAAACCTTGGCTTCCTGACTCCCAGCCACACAATTCCCTTGGGTGAGCCCTGCAGAACACGCAACTGTGAGGCTCAACCTGGACATGTCAGGCATCTCCTCCCTGCTTCCCATCACATCGCCCCCTGGCTTGGGGGGCTCCCCATCTACTCCAGGGGATGCCTGAGGACACCTCTCAGCCTTACTGTAGTGAGTCTTGGCTCCTACTACAGTCCACCCCTAGGCACTTGCTGCCCCTCTCCTGGCAGGAGATCTGATGGGAGACCAGGGCCTCCTGGGAAGCCTCAGGCACCTGGGGCTGGGCTGCCTACCACAGGCTCAGTCCTCCTTCCCTGCCTCCCCCAAAGCCAACACAGCTCCCAGCCTCAGAAAGCTAATCCAATTTCTCAGCTGTGTTTCTTCTTCGCCTCCTGCAATGCCAGGATTGATTTGGAACCAGGGCAGCCTTATTAAAGTGATGCTTTTTCCTCCTTGTAGGAGACTCGCACAGGGAGAGGGAGCCCTCCCCCCACCAATTAACTCCCTGCTTCCTGCTGACTTGGAGCCTAGCCACTGGACACCCTCAAGCTCCCCAGGGTTTTCCTCTTAACTTGTCACAGCTCCCCGAGGCGAGGCTGGGTTTCGGTCCCAAGGCAGCTTCCCTGCAGGACCCCAAGCACTTAATAGGCACTTGTTCATCCCAACTACTATGGCTTGTGCCTAAATGTCCCTCTAAACCCTCATCTAGTCAGAGGTGGGGCTTCTCAGAGAGGTGGCTGCATTCAGGGTATGCAATGCTGGGACCAAGGATGTGAGGCTGGGACTGATCCAAGCTGTAATGTTAGGCTTAGGATGCAAGTGCTACCTGCCTCTGAATAAAGTAGAAGAGACAGAAAGAGGACTGCTGTTGTTTCACTTGTCATGTGCTGCTTGTTTTGCTGCCTTCGGCCTGCCATGAACTGTTTCTCCTCTGTGATGCCTCTCTGTCATCCACCCTGCCTTGAAACCAGCCAATTATGGACTGAAACCTCTACAAACTGTGAGGTTTGTAAATAAACTGGTCCTCTTCTAACTTGCAAGTGCTGTATATTGTCTCTGCAATGAGAAAAAGTAACTTAAGACACCACCTAAGTCCCTGAGCTGTGAATGGATGGTCCTTCTCCTCTCTGTGGCTCTCCGTCCCTCCTGGTACCTGGTGACAGATCACATCCCTGAGCCCGAGACTTTGGTCCCTCTGAGTTGTGCAATGAAATGTTTATGGTTGATGATGGTAGTGGGGAACCACACAGTCCTGAAGAGGATGGAGAGAAAGGACTACGTGTCTGTTAAATATACTTTCTTCCAGGCCGGAGATTTAACTCAGTGGTTCCAGTGCCTGCCTCACAAGCGCAAGGTCCTGAGTTTGATCCCCAGTTACCATATACAATGCTGAGTGTGGTGACTCACACCCACCAGTAATCAACACAACATACCACAGTGCCGGGCGTGGTGGCTCACGCCTGTCATCCCAGCACTCGGGAGGCAGAGACAGGAGGATTGCTGAGTTCGCAGCGGCTTGCCTGGGCTACATAGTGAGCTCAGGGCCAGCCTGAACTACAAAGCGAGACCCTGTCACAAAAAAAAAAAAATACTTTCTTCCAAATACACATGAGAGGTTAAAAAAAACAGCCCTCAGTGATCCCACTGCCCTCAGTTGAGCCCTTCCCAGCGTTCTCTCCAGGAAGCTGAGGCACAGCCAGAGCTGGTAGGGTCATAATGAGCAAGGACTTCCTTTGCACACATGCATAAAAGCTCTTTCCCCATTTGCATCTCAGAAGAGGAAGTACAGACCCAGCATCTCTGAATCATTAGTTCAGGCCAGAACCAATGGTGAAGAAAAGAGATTTGCACACAGCTTCCAGCCTCTGGGATCTAGGGGGTATGGGGAACACCTTTGGGGCCCAGAGCACTAGGTGACCTTGAGGAAGCCACATCCGCTCAGAGAGAAGCAGACAGGCTCCTTCCCTGGGGACACAGACCCCACACATGTCTCTACGCAGCTTGACCTTGCTATAACATAGTCTGCCTCACTTGACTGCAAACGGGATTGAACCTATGAGTGGGAGTGAGGAGGTGGAATAAGAAGGAAAAGGACCAAAAGCGAGGGCAGATCTGGGTGCATCGAAGATGTTCCCTCCACACACAGGCACATACACAGTGCCACAGTTGGTTACAATCAATCAATCAATCAATTTCTCTCTCTTGCTCCAGGCTGCTCTTCTCTGATGCAGCCTCCCCTTCCCAGCTTCTGGTACTGCTCCCTTCACCTGAGCTGATAAAACAAGAGGAAGGCTGAGGTAGAGGAGAGTCTATGGACAACACAAAGTGATAGACGCAGCTGCCACGGAGGTGACAGATATGCTAATTACTCTGATCTGATCATCACACATTGTGCATTTGTACTGAAAGGTCACACTGGTCATGCTCACAGTTACAACGACTCACACTCAGGGTGAAGATGCACAGAATAGTGATGGGCCAATTCCACCTCTAATTGCAATACTCCTTAATTGCTACATTCCAGAACCACATCAACCCAATTATGGGAAGCCCTGTGAGGTGCACCAGGCCAAAGGCTCCCTCCCATTCGGAGGCCCCTGGATTTCACCAATACCTGCTGCTTGACCCACCCTGGGCCCGACTGTCCACTGAGGAGGATGAGGGCCTCGGTTTGCACGCAGGGGGAAGACAGGGCGCAGGCAGCCATTCTGGGCTCATGGAGCAGCTGGGAGCCCTGCATCCCCACACCTGGCACCACAAATGCCCCCTCTGGGTGTGAAGGGTAAGGGGCACCAGGAGGGGGTAACGGCCCACGCCCTGCTCTTAGGGAGTCCCCAGGGATAGGGAGCCATGGTTATTTTGAGCTCTCTTTATGACCCTAGTGCCTTTCAGAGAGGTACTGAGTCCAGCTGAATGGAAACCAAAGGAAAGAGGGGAAGAAGGAATGGGGCATAGCACCCCAGGTGCCCCAGCACGAGAGGTTGGCTTTGGGGCTGTGAGTCCCAAATGGGGTCTGACTCCTGAAGCCCAGGACGGAGAGGGCAAGCAGCATGAACCAGCCTCACCTTCCCTGCCCAGCCTACCAGCCCTAACACGCTGTGTCTGCACAACCAGGCACACCAGGCTCGCTCGCATGCTGTAGGCCTGCAGCACGGAGGCCTGTTAAAGATCTGGAGAGTTTTAACAAACCACACCACTTCTTCGGATCTTTGCATCCCCACAGTGCAGTGGGGACACTGGTGGCCGACCAAGGGTCTGCAGTGGGACTGAGGGCTGCAGGACAGGAGCCGTGAGTTCCCTTTCTGCATGGCTAGAGTGGGGAGCGTGTGGGCTGAAAGTAGGGATGGAGCAAGAAGAACGGGGCTGAGGGGCTGGAGGGTTAGCTCAGTGGTTCCGGCGCCTGCCTCGCAAGCGCAAGGACCTGAGTTCGATCCCCTGGTAACCACATACAATGCTGGGCATGGAGACACGCCCACCAACAATCAACACCGCATACCACAATGCCGGACGTGGTGGCTCACGCCTGTGATCCCAGCACTCGGGAGGCAGAGACAGGAGGATTGCTGAGTTCGTGGCGGCTTGCCTGGGCACCATAGTGAGCTCAGGGCCAGCCTGAACTACAAAGCAAGACCCTGTCTCCAAAAAGAAAAAAAAAAAAAAGAAGAACAGGGCTGAATTCTGCCTCTCCGTCCCCAGGCCTGGAGACTGGACACAGGAGCACTCTACTACTGAGCTACAACCCTCAGCCCTTCTTTGAAACACTGAATTGCCCAGGCTGGCTTCAAATTTAGCATCCTCTTCCCTCAACCTCTAAAGTAGCTGAGCTTACAGGCTTTCACCACTGCATTTCACTGACTCTGGCTTTTCTTATGCTTGATGCTAAGTGCTCTACAGAGTAAAGCTGAAATCCCAAGATCCCTGGATAAAGCAGCAAAGGTGTCTTTTGACAGGAGGTAATTTCCTCCCTTGCCTCTTCCTTGGTTTCTAGGGCTGCCTAGAGTGCCAAATGCTCTGAGCCTCTGTGGCTCTTTCCCTAGCCCTGGGGACTGGAACCCGGGCCTTCATACTGAGCTATATCCCAGCCCTTTTTATTTCTTTTTAAATTTTAAGGCAGGGTCTCTCTAAGCCAATAAGCTGTGCGGGCCGGTCTCAATCTTGGGACCATACTGGCTCAGCCTCTGAAAATCCAGAGAGATGAGGGGTGCACCACCACACCTTGCTATCAGCGGTCATTTTAAAAGTTGCCACAGTTCGTAGCCTCCCTTGCTAAGTGGAAGGGTCTGAAGAGGGCCTCCAAACCCAGGCTGCTTATCCCTGGTATCGGGTCAGTTGGGGGGGGGGTCTCTGTCTCCATCTGGAATCAAGCCAGGGGCGAAGTTGCCAGAGCAGCCTGGACTTTGCACCTGGGGAGTTCTGATTGGCTGTTCATCCAGCAGCCTTTGCGAATGCGGCTGTCAGAGGAGCGCCCCCTTGGGGCCAGAGTCACACCGACTGCGCGGTCCCCAGGGCTGGATCCAGAGGTACCCCGCGCACTACTTCTTAGAACTGTCTGTTCCAGGCATGCAAATGAAGGGAGGCAGGACAAATCCTTTGCTGCCATAACATTTGCAAGAACTAGATCGTGAGGCACGAAGAACCACCTGAAAGCTGGAGAGATGGAACACTGGAACAACCACCAGAGCAGTGACAGCAGCTCCCCTTGGGTCAAAACCACATGAGGTGAAAAAGTCTCTCTCCAGCCACAGAACACAAGAGCGAGCCCTCTGTGTGGGGAAGAAAAGGGCAGTGAGGGGCCGGAAATTTAGTTCAGTGGTGGTGGTGCCTGCCTACCAAGTGGAAGGTCCCTGCTTCAATCCCAGTAACCACAGATAACAGTACCTGGCATGGTGACTCACACCCACCAGCAATCAATACCACATACCACAGTGGTGGCTCACGCCTATAATCCCAGCACTCAGGAGGCAGAGACAGGAGGATTGCTGAGTTCGAGGCTTGCCTGGGCTACATAGTGAGCTCAGGGTCAGCCTGAACTACAAAGCAAGACCCTGCCACAAAAAAAAAAAAAAAAAAAAAAAAAAAAAAAAAAAAAAAAAAAAAAAAGAAAAAAGAAAAAAAGAGAAAAGGGAAGGGCAGTGAGGAGCCTACAGGCCACACAGTGATGGCCAGTGCTTATGTGCCTGTCAGCCTGCACTGTTCTAGAACTCCATAAGAAGCTATATAATCCTCACCAAAGCAGCCTTTGCTATAAATAGGATTTTTAGATCCATTCTACAGATGGGAAGCCTGAAAATCAAATTTACTTAACACAGTCACAACAGGGCTATAATTCCTGTCTTGCTGATGGGAGTCTTGAACCATCTTATGTATATGCATGACTGTTCCAGCAGGCAGCTTTTTTTTTTTTTTTTTTTTTTTAGACAGGGTCTCGCTTTGTAGTTCAGGCTGGCCCTGAGCTCACTATGTAGTCCAGGCAAGCCTTGAACTCAGCAATCCTCCTGTCTCTGCCTCCCGAGTGCTGGGATTACAGGCATGAGCCACCATGCCTGGCACTGTGGTATATGGTATTGTTGGTGGGCATGAGTCTCCACACCCAGCATTGTGACTCACGCCCAGCATTGTACGTGGTTACCAGGGATTGAACTCAGGACCTTGTGCTTGCGAGGTAGGTGCCAGAACCACTGAGCTAAATCTCCGGCCCCCAGCAGGCAGCTTTTTGTTAACTAGTAAAAAAAATACTGATCAAAGTGACTAGACCTCTTTGTACCCTATGGAGCAGTCACACCTGAACCATCAGTGCTGGTGGTTCAAGCCAACAGGAACTTGTTAATTCACCCAAAATCACAGCAAGTGACAGAACCCAGGAAAACCTGACATGTCTTTGGTCCACACCCCACCTCTTAGAGAGGATGGGCTAGTCACAGTGGCACAGGTCTGCAAACCCAGCTATGCAGGAGGCTGAGACAGGAGGATCAGAAGTTCAGGACCAGCCCAGGCAACTCACTAAGACCTTTCCTCAAAGTAAAACTTGAAAAGGGATCCCTCCAGCTGGAGGGGCTGCAGATGTAGGTCAGCACTCCCTGGGGTCAATCCTCAGCGCTACAAGAGGAGGCAGGAAGAGGGGGAGAAAACAGCTGAGGGAATGTGGAAACTGGTGATCAGAGTGGATAAGTAACTGGCCCAGGCCCACAGGAATGCGAAACCCAGAAGAGCAGCGATTGTCTGTTGAGTTCCCGCTGCATCCAATGTCTTCAAGGGTGACACGCAGTAGGTGCTCACTAATAAAACACGAGTGTGAATGAATGAATCGGGCTACACACACCCTAGTAGTGTCCTGGGGACTCAAACCCAGGCCTGCCTGGCTCCTGGCTCTTCCCCTTCGCTGCTTCCTGTTTTAACGGCCCCCTGTGGTTCCCTCACTGGTCATTCCAGCTCCTCCACCATCATCACCCTGCAGTCTCTGAGAGGTCTGGCTCAAGACCAGCAAGTCTGGTGTCAGCTAGAACCTTAGATCTGGAAAGTCCACACAGCAAACTCAACAGCCAGGCAAAACAGCGAGTCTACTCAGCCACAGCTTCCCTTTGCCACGAGGGCACCTGATGTGGGGAAGGGAACTGCACACAGTTTCCCCAGCCTGGGGATCCCTCCCAGACCTGCTGCCAGCCACCTGCTGCCCCCTCCCATCCCCCTACAGAGCTACACAGACTTAGTAAAGAAACAGAAGACCCGGCCAGAGCAGGACAAAGATCAAGTAGTGACCATTCTGGGTCAGACACACTCCCCGGAGCCGGGGAGGACTGGGGCAGCTGGCAGGGAAGAGGCTTCTCCAGCCGTCTGTCTCCACAGCCCCGGCCCTGAAGTGCTAGCCAGGTGAGGGCAAAAGGCTTGGAAGGAGCGCCAGCTGCAGGCAGGTCAGCAGGCCCAGGTTGCTCTGGGGAGGGCTTCTGAGCCCTGCTGGATGTCCACAAGGTACACATGGGAGAAAAGGCTCCAGTCCCAGGTGAACCCAGTCAGACGGCGGGGGGGGGGGGGCACTGTCTGCACAAATACCAACACCTTTTCCTTCCCCTGCTCTTCTGTGGATGTCAGGGCCCCAGCTGGAAGTAATGTGCTTGGAAGAGCCTCCCACCCACAAGGAGACACTCCAGACTGCCTGGGAGAAGCCTATGGACGGCAAGGCTGAAGCGCACCAGCATGGCGGCTCTGCGCCTGCAGGGATGTGGGTCAGGCCTAAGTGAGGCGATCCCTGACACCTACCCCGTCCCCTCCTCTCCCTTCCCCAAGCCCCAGCTCCTCCCTGGCCAGGTGCACAGGGCAGGTGGTGAGGATGAAGCCCGAGAGGTGCCCAGAAAAAGCAGGCAGGTCCTAGGGGATGAGGCCCGATGTGTCTAGAGCCATGAAGGGCAGAGACCCGCACACGCGGAGAGAAGCCCAGCGGTGGGTCAGGGGGCGCAGTCCCTTCCCCGGGCCGCGGGGGCTGGGGCTGGACCCCTGACGCTGACTCACCCCTGGGGCCTGAAACACTGCAGCTTGCAGTGCCTGCCAGGCCACTGTTAGCCACCAGGACACCAGGCACGTCCCTCTGCATCAGAGCCGCCTGCCCCTCTGGCCCAGCCTCGGGGGCATTGGGCAGGGCTATTCTCTTTGCCAGCGCCTCTGCTGACCACAGACATGCCCAGCAGCCGAAAGCTGGACCTGGACTGTGCAGGGTGAGACGGCTGCAGGGCTGAGGGCCCCTTGCCCCGCGCTCACAGCGGGTGATGGGTTCCCAGGTTAACAGGAGCTGGAAAGAGTGGGGGGGTACCGCGCGCCAGCTCTCCGGGTCCCCTCCAGTTCGCCTTCCCCGTGCCCCAGGATGCTCCATTTCCTCGTCCTCGTGCCCACTGCCTCCTCACCTGGACCTCCGGCCCGGCGCCCCCTCGATCCCGGCGCGGATTCTGCGGCCGCCTAGCGAGAACACACTCCTCTCCCTGCAGGGAACGGGAGCGCGGGGTGGGGGGGAGGCCTAGGTGCAGGGGGGCTGGCGGCGCCGGAGGCACCTGTGGAATGAGCCAAGGGGCGAGGAGCAGGACAGGACGCTTTTAGTTAACTAGAAACCCCTGAGCCCTGGGCGGGGTGGGGGGGGAGCTGTTCGGGAAAGGAAGACAAGCGTCCAGGGAGGGCAGTGGGGGTGTCTGCTGCTGGGCGGGCGCGGGCTGCCGCAGGGACAAGCGGAGCAGGTAGTGCTGAGTCATGAGATTTGGAGGCGGCACCGCACTCCGGCCCCAGGCGACCCGCACCCGGGATCCCCGCGTCCAGGCGGAGCCCAGTCTGCTCCCTAGCCCCTCTCAGAGCCCAGCCTGCGCTCCGCGGACCCTTCCCCCGTCTTCCCACGACCGCAGGCCGTGGGATACCCTAGGCTTGGGCGGGAAGCATAAGAGCCTTCGCCAGGAATATTGGGGACACGAAAGCGGGGCGGGGGCGCAGGGCCCGCAGGGGAAGCCGGCCTCCCTCTGCTCGCGGGGAGCCCCGAGAGGACCCCAGCCCGCTAAGGAGCCGACTCCCCACCCCAGCCTGCCCTGGACGACCCAACAACCCCGAAGGACGCCCGGACCCCTCGCCTCCAACTTCCCGCCCTGTCTACCGCCGGCGCCGAGGCCCCCGCTCAGGCCGGGAAGGAGAAACTTTGGAGGAAGCTGGCCCCGCGGGGGGCTGCGGACTCACCGAGCGCGGCCGCGGCGACAGGAGGTTCGGGGCTGCGAGGTGCGCGGCACCGGCCACGGCTCGCGGCGGCGTCCGGTGCCCGGGCGCGGAGTCCCCGCTCCGCCCCGGCCGCAACTCGGCGCGAAGTGCCTCTGCCGCAAGACTTGCTGAGCTTGGCAGTCTGAGCGAGGCGGAGGGCGGGGGCCTGATCGATGGGCGAGCGCGGCGGTCGCTGCAGTGCGGGGAGGAGCCCGGCGGGCGGGCGCGGCGGGGCGGGGCGGGGCGGACCCAGCTGGGCCGCTGCGGCCGGGGCTCTGCGCCCCCACCGCCCGGTCAAGGTCACCGCGACTGCTCCCGGGCTGCGGGAGCGGTCCGGGCCGCGGCTCCCCAGCCTCGGAGCCTTCTGCAGCCCGAAGCCAAATGACTGGGCTCCGGAGCCCCATATGCATTTGGGGATCCCCGAACCCCTTTCCTCTTGTCTTCCCTCCGTGAGGCGAGCTCTACCTACCGCTCACCAGGATGAGCTTCTCGGGGAAGCAAGGGAGGGGAGGAGGCTGGAGGGAATTACTACGCGGCCAGACTTGGGCTGCGTGTTGAAGCCGGGCCCTCGAGGATGGATTTCTGTTCGTTTGCGGATGGGAAACAGCCTAGAACAGTGCTGGGCCGAAGAGCCCAGACAGCAAGTGGTGGTGCTGAGGCAGAGCCTGGGGAGGCAGAATTGCAAGCTCCAGCCGAGCCCTCCCTAGGGACCAGGGGGCCATGGCGCGGCCGCGGTCACCACAGAGTGCCGGGACCAGGGGCTCCTCGGGCGCAGTTTGCACACTTGAGCGCTTCTGGAGGCAACTTTTGTAACGGGACTGTAAGGTTCTCTGGGGCACCAGTGACTCCGCCTGAGATCAGCCTTCGCTCTTGCTGCAGGCAAAAATGAGACATTTGGGATGCAGGCAGAATAGGGGGTGCAGAGAGCAAGTGGGATTTCAGGGTTGGGGGGAAAGAAAAGGCAGAATGTGTGTGTGTGTGCACGCGCGCGTGCTCGCGCGCGCCTGCTTGCTTTGCAGATAACCACCAGATAGAAAGCCAAGACCATCCTCACTGGCTGGCTTCAAGGCAAAGGGCACCAGGGGCTGAATCCTTAGCAGCTCTACTGAAAGGAGACAAGTCCTCTGGGGAGCCTAAGTAGGGCCACAGGCCCCCGCCCCACCCCGAGTATGTAGAACTGCCTTGTCGAGGCCAGCAGGGGAGGTGGGAGACCCGTGCGCATTGAGGAAAGGAGAAACAAGGCTGGACACAGCATGCTGCGGCTCTGCACCCTCAGAGAGGCTGCCCAGTCCCACTCCCAGCCCGGGGTGTGCCAGACTCGCTTCATGAGAGGGACAAGCACTCCCCCCTCCATCGGCCTGTCCTCGGCTAGTTCTGACAGCAGTGACACCAGCCAGAGAGGCCCCAGGCTAACTGGCTATCAAAGCCTGTGTCAAACTGGCCCCAAACATCTCCTAAGCACAGCCTGGAATTTAAGATCGCAGGAAGCCAGCCTTCCTTCCAGACTCTTGGGAGAGTCAGTGCTCCAATCAATTTGGTTAAATGAAAAATGTGCCATCCCTGGCTACAGCCTTAATGTTCTTTTAACTTGTCAGGATCCATAGTGTCTGGGTTATAAACCTAATCAGGAGCCTAGCATCCTTCCCGCTTATTCCTGCAGGCTCCAGGGCTGGAAGAGTACAGAGAGGAAAAGATAGCCACCCCCTCCATACCCAGCCTATTATTAGATACTTCAACATTTTTAAAAGCTGAACCTTTCACAGTCTTAAACTATTGTTATCTACCCAGGGGCGCGAGGGCGATCCCTCTACCATCATACAAGACCATCTTGAACCCATGAATGGTGGCGTGTTTGCCTTTTAGGGATAATGTGAGGCACAATCTCACTACACACCCCAGACCGGCCTTCTTCCCCGTTCTCTGACCTCAGCTCTCCTACCTCAGCCTCCCAAAGCCCGGAGTACAGGTGTCTGCGGAGCTGCTTAGCACCGACAGAGACCTCAGAGGAGATCCTCACCCTTGATTACATTGTTTCCCCTCTTCCTACTGAATCGTGCCCCTGGGCAGGTTCATTCTCGGGCTTTGCTGTGGTTGGAGAGAGGACAGCAGAGCAGAACCATCTCCTGCCAGCCCAGCTCTGAGCCCAGCCCAACACACACACACACACACACACACACACACACACACACACACACACACACACACGCTTGCGCCCCGTCTGCTATTTAAAGCATTGCACTTTTCCCATCCTTGTGCCCAGGTGCACTAGCGCTTCCTTGGATGTGCTTTCGCCTCTCTCCTTTCTGGGAAATCTTGTACTACAAACGGAAAAGGCCCTTCCGCTCTACGCCTGCCAGCCCCCTCCCTGCCCTCTCTGTCCCCAGCCTCTCACCCCACACGCAGCCGACTTGCTCTTTGGAGCTGGTTCCAATTGTGCCTGACACTAAGCAAACGGGCAGCCACCAGCAGCACGCCTGCCTACCTGCCTGGAACTCGGTGAATGGGCTTTTAAAGCCTATGCCCAGTTCCTGCCACTGGAGGGCTGGATTTTCTTTTTCTGATTTCATAGACAATCAAAGCCCCAATATAAATATTTGTCAATATACTCATACTAGAGTCTACTTAATTTTTAGATCTCATAGAAATGCTTTCAGTATAGAAGACATTAACTCAGAGAGGATAAAATACAGTTAAATATCATAGAATCTACATAACATCTTGAGTTTTGATTAAACTAAAAATCCTGGTCTCCTAACAAATAGTGAAGGGAACCCTTCCAAGGAAGCTGATTGAATGGATCATAATTCTTCTCTGAGCAATAAACAAAAGAATAAAACAAATAACACTGAGTTCGAATAAAATACAACAGAGGGGGAAGGGCAGAGGAGGACTGTTTATCTGTAACTTTACATTCAGAGAAGGGAAGTGTCTTAAAGTTTTCAGGACCATATGTGACACATGGAAGAAATTCACTAAACTGAATAATCACAGAATTTTATCAGATCCTAGAAATTAAAGAACATCCTGAAGATGTCATCTTTTCACATTCTTCTATCCCCTAATTTGAAAGTAACGTTTTTCCCCTTCTCAGATTCGAAGGGAATATACTTGAAATCCTGAAGCTGACTCCCTGTTTCCTCGATAGCGTACTTGCGTGACACACTGTATTGTGCCCAGGCAACTGACACTGAGCCTTGGTCCCCTCCACTCTGGCAGAGGAGAGGGTTATTCTGCTAGCATGGAAGCTGCCTGCCCACTGCTCCCCTTCACCCCCTCTGATGAGTCCACAGCCAAGGAAGAGGTGCTCCACCCCAACCCGGGCTTCCTGGAATGTGAGGAACTGATGGAGCAGAACTGGCAGGCTCCCTACTTCCAGAGGTGACTGTGGGCTTTGAGGCTCCCCTCCATGACATGAAAAGCAAGTCGGCTGAAACACTTTCTGAATAGTTAACCCTGGCATTTGAATATCCCAATGTCCATTAAAACCTCTATAAATTAGGGTGACATCACAGAACTGCCCTTTGGACGAGCCTTAGCGTAGGCCAGAAGCAAGAAGCATGGCAGAGGACACCAGGAAGGTCGCTTTAGGATCACCACCCACTTCATTTGGGGCCCCAGGCCTATCTGCCACCCTTCTCTGACCCACTGAGAAAATGCGGAGCAAAGTCCCTGGCCCTTCGGATTCTCCCTTGCTCCCACTGTCTATCCAGTCAGTGACACTTTGCTACCCAGCTCTCAGGATCTCATCCGTTGAGAACCTGCTAAGGCTGGCATCGTGGAGGGGACCATACGAACCTCAGGGCGCTCACAGCTCTGCCAGGTGGGGCATGAGATAGTCCCAGGCGCACCAAGAGAAAGTAGAAGGTGCCACTGTAGCAAGAACCTCAGCCTCAACCTGGTGGAGGAAGGGCAGCCTTCCCTGGGAGGGCACTGCCAGCTGCCTCTGGAGGAAGGGCTGCCGTCCCAGGGAGGCAGTGCACAGAGAGGCACAGCAGGCGGGCCGCAGCACAGTGCGTGCCCGGAGGGGCCTGGACATTACAGCCAGGACATCCGTGGCCTTGGCACGCAGCTTCACCTCTCCAAAGCCTCCATCTCCTTAGTTGAATGGAGACCTCACCAGCTCCCTTGAGGGACTGTCGTGAAGATTAGATAACATAATGTTTATAAACACCGAATGGAGCCTTCACTATGATGGCCAGGGAGGGAAGAGGAGTCTGTAAGGCCATGGTGTAAGGAGTGCCGGGGAGGCAAAGGCAAGACCATGCTAGGTGTAGTAGGCCAGCATTGGCATTTTCTCCCAGAGACAATGAAAGTCAAGTAAGGAGTTCTGTGCACAAGAAAATCTATTTACAGTTTAGAAAAACCACTTAAAACTAGAACCAGGTCAGGGGGCCTAGAAGGCCCATTCCCACTGGCCTTTGATGGTCACATAATCTAGTGTCCACCAGTTTGGGTTCTAGTCATGCTACTTAGATTGGAACTTTTTTTTTTTTTTTTTTGAGACAGGATCTCCCTTTGTAGTTCTGGCTGGCCCTGAGCTCACTATGGAGCCCAGGCAAGCCACCGCGGACTCAGCAATCCTCTTGTCTCTGCCTCCCAAATGCTGGGATTACAGGCGTGAGCCACCACGGCCGGCATTGTGGTTATGCGGTGTTGATTGTTGGTGGGCGTGAATCTCCACGCCCAGCATTATATGTGGTTACTGGGGATCGAACTCAGGACCTTGTGCTTGTGAGGCAGGCCCCGGAACCACTGAGCCAACCCTCCGACCTTTTTTTTTTTTTTGAGACAGAGTCTTGCTTTGTAGTTCAGGCTGACCTTGAGTTCACTACATAGCCCAGGCAAGCCTCGAACTCACAGCAACCCTCCTGCCTCTGCCTCCTGAGTGCTGGGATTCCAGGTGTGAGCCACCACAGCTGGCACTGTGACATGTGGTTCCCAGGGGTGAAACTCAGGACCTTGCACTGGCGAGGCAGATGCCAGAACCACTCGGCTAAATCCCGGCCCTGGATTTGAATCTTGCTCACCTCCTATGAGCCCGCAGCCTTGGGCAGGTTAGTTCCCTTGCAGAAGTGAGGAGAGGCTGAGATGATCTAAGTGTGTGGTGCTGAGTAAGTGCTGGGCATCCCACTGCTGCTCTCGTTTCAGGCCAGCGAGTCTGGCGATGCTGCCCAGGTTCTTTGCCTGAGTGGCAAAGTGACTCTCCTGAGGAAGCCCAGTGAGTCTAGAAGCCATGGGGTGGGCGTCTCACACTCAACTGCCTGCCGGAGGACTGCTGGAGGACCCAACCCCCTTCGCTGGGATGGTCGACCTTCGTCTCCTGCCAGGACACTGCCTGGTATATGGCCGCTTTCTAGACAGATGACCCCTGTGTGTGTGCAGTGAGCCCCCGGGCACTGCAGTTTTCGAGGTTCCTTCTGGTCTGCAGCACTGAGTAGCACTTCTGCCTGGTTAGGTTCTGTCCTGAGAAGCATTCACCCTGGGGCCGCACCTGCTGATCCTGCCTGCAGCTCCTCTTTCCCAGCCAGGCAGATCTCCTTGCCCTACACTTTTGTTCATGTAACTGGTAGCTGTAGGTCTTCTCAAACTGACTTGCTTCTTCTGCCAGGAATACAATGAATATGCGGGGCCGTGCCAACTGAGGGGATGTTGCTCTTGGCGGATAAGGCCTAAGCTGGGGCTGAGTTCCATGCTAGAGCTGCCACTACGTCCCAGCAGGGCCCAGAGGGCAGGATCCCCAGAGACCTGTGCGCCCACCAACCGAGGCAGCAAATACACAAGCCTTAAGGAGGCTGCTAAGGCACTCAGCCAAGTTGACTGCACTACCAACCAGTTTAGGAGGAAAGGAGGTTCGTGCAGTTCTCCAAAATAGGGCTTTTATAAGCCTTGCCCAAGTAGGGCAAGGAAAGAAAACCACATCCACAAGGACATCAGCAGTTATTTTGGGGAGTCTCTAGGAATAGCTTCTTGCTTTGGGGAGCCACACACAGTCAGAAGCCAGGCTCGGAGCATTGGAAGCCTCTGTCTTCTGCTCCTAAGGGCTGAGTCTGGTTTGAGTCCTGGCCCCTCTGTGAACCACCGGGTAGCCTTTCCTTCTCCAAAGCCCAACTTTCTTATCTGTCAAGTGGATATGATAGTGCTGATCTCACTGGGATGTTATAAAGATTATATGACTACACACCAGAGCAGCCTTGTATACAGTAGTGCTGTTAGCTCTTATCGCCAATGTTGTCCACAGCATTTGAAATGTGTGTTCCTTGCTCCCAGACATGCGTTGTCTTGGCCGTTCCTTGTCCTAGGCAGACAACACCCACACTGAACAATCTGTAGTCAATGTCTCTGCCTGGTCTTAAAAATGCTCAAAGGACCTGCAGTCACACAAAACGTACACTATCAAGATGTGACATGCGCCATGTAGCAATTCTCCAGGATGACTATACTTATTGTACATTGCAAATATATACTAATTTTTTTTTTTTTTTTTTTTTTTTTGCTTTTTGGAGACAGGGTCTCGCTTTGCAGTTCAGGCTGGCCCTGAGCTCACTATGGTGCCCAGGCAAGCCACCGCGAACTCAGCAATCCTCCTGTCTCTGCCTCCCGAGTGCTGGGATGACAGGCGTGAGCCACCCCGCCCGGCATTTTAGTATGCGGTGTTGATTGTTGGTGGG
>PVIC010039877.1:0-16925 GCA_004025085.1 Thryonomys swinderianus | reverse complement strand
TTTTTTTTTTGAGACAGGGTCTTGCTTTGTAGTCCAGGCTGGCCCTGAGCTCACTATGAAGCCCAGGCAAGCCTTGAACTCAACAATCCTACTGTCTCTGCCTCCCGAGTGTTGGGATTACAGGCGTGAGCCACCACGCCCAGCACTGTGGTATGTGGTATTGATGGCTGGTGGGTGTGAGTCACCACGCCCAGCATTGTATGTGGTTACCGGGATCAAACTCAGGGCCTTGCGCTTGTGAGGCAGGTGCTGGAACCACTGAGCTAAATCTCTGGTCCTTCCCTTTCAATTTTGTTAAAGAGTTTGAGAAGTATTGACATTAGCTCTTTCCTAAATGTCTTATAGAATTCAGCAGTGAAGTCATCAGGAGGACATTTCTTTGTTTGTAGGTTTTTAATTATATTTTCAATTTCATTGATTGATAACAGTGTTTAACATTTTTATATCTTCTTTTAACTTTGGTAGTTCATGTATGTTTAACAATTTGTCCATTTCTTGTTTTCCATCTAATAGGAATACAGCTTCTCAAAGTCGGTGTTGATTATCCTCTGAATTTCTGCTGGATCTGTTGTGACTTCACCTTTTTCATTCCTAATTTCATGGATTTAAGCATTTCTTTCCTTTTTTTTTTTTGAGACAGGATCTTGCTTTGTAATTCAGGCTGGCTCTGAGCTCACTCTGTAGCTCAGGCAAGCCTCAAACTCATAGAAATCCTTCTGCCTCTGCCTCCCTCCTGAGTGCTGGGATTACAGGTGTGAGCCACCATACCTGGCATTGTGGTATGTGGTACTGATTACTGATGGGTGTGAGTCACCATGCTCCTGTGGCATGTGGTTACTGGGGACTGAGCTCAGGACCTTGTGCTTTCAAGGTAGACACCAGAACCACTGAGCTAAATCCCTGGCCCTCTTTCCTTTTCTGTGATGTTAGCTAAAAGTCTGTCAATTTTGTTTATTCTTTCAAAGAGCCAAGTCTTTGATTCATTAAATTTTTGGTATCATTCTCTTAGTCTCCATTGCATCAATTTCTGTGCTCATTCTTATAATTTCCTCCCTTGTGTGACTGTTGGGTCTGTCTTGTTCTTCTTTTTCTAGGATCTTGAGGCTCAGATTAGGTTGTTTATTTGAGCTCACTCTGTTTCCTAGTATGAACATTCACTGCTTTAAATTTCCCTCATACAACTGCTTTCATTGTGTCCCACAGATTCTTATATGTAGTAGTAGTGCTGTCATTTAATTGTACAAACTAACCAATTTCTTTAATTTTGTGACCCACTGGTTGTTCAGGAGAGTGTTATTTAATTTCCATGTTTTTGTGAGATTCTTGGAATTTCTCTTGCTATTGATCTCCAATTTCAAAGCATATGGTCTGAAAATAAGTATACAGGGGATAACTTCAATTCCTTTGCATTTACTTAAACATGCTCTATGAATTAGCATGTGGTGTATTTTGGAGAATGACCTGTGTGCAGCTGAGAAGAATGTGTATTCTGATTTTGTGGGGTGGAATACTCTGTAGATGTCTATTAAGTCCATTTATTCAAAGGTTTGTTTCAGCTTTAGCATTTCATTGTTGATTTTTTCTCTAATTAATCTATTTGTGAAAGTGGGGTATTGAGGTCTCCCACTACTACTGTATGGTATTTATTTGACTTTTCATGTCCATTAATATTTGTCTTATATAGTTGGGTGCACTAGCATTTCATGCATATATATTTATAAATATTATTTCTTTTCTTGGGTTATATGCTGCACAAGGATGTAATGACCTTCTTTGTCTCTTTAAATTAGTTTTGGTTTGAAATCTATTTTGCCTGCAAAAAAAGATAGCCACTCTTATTTTGTGGTTTCCTTTTGCATGGAAATTCTTTTCCATTCTTTTACTTTCACTGTATGAATTTTCTTTTTGAATTAAGTGTGTTCATTGAATACAGAATTTTGATGGATCTTCCTTCTTTATACATTCTGCCAGTCTATTTCTTTTCATTGGTGTGTGGAGGTCATGAGTATTGATGGTTAGAACTAATATGTGTTGACTTATCCTTGTCATGATATTTTCCCATTGTTGGCTCTTTTCTTATTATTTTTTAAAAAATTTTCATCCCCTTCTGTTTAATTTCTTGCCTTGCTTAATGGCTTCATTTCATTAGGCCTCATAAAGTTGTGTCCCTCATTGCTTTTTGTAGGATATTTTTAAGAATTTTTTGGAGTGGTGGTTTGGTATTCATGAAGTTTCTCAGGTGTTCTTTTCATGGAAGTACCTTATTTCCCCATCAATTTTGAAAGATACTTTTGCAGGATACATCAAACTAGGTTGGAGGTTGTTTTCTTTTAGGGCTTGATACACTTCACTCCAGGTTCTCCTTGACTTGAGGGCTTGTATTGAAAAGTATGCTGTAATTCTGATGGATTTTCCTTTGTACGCAATTTATTTCTTTTCTCTAACTGCTTTCAATATTTTATTCTTCTGTTGGGTTTCTGGTATCTTGACTATTATATACCTAGGTGTAGAGTTCAGATTTTTGTTGTTGTTGTTTGGTTGTTTTTTGCTTTGTTTTGTTTTTTTGATCATGACTATTTGGAGTCCTATATGCCTCACTTATCTGTATGTCAAAGTCTTTTCTCCTGCTTGCAAAATTTTCTAGCATTATATATGTGAACAGTTTTTTTATGTCATTTGAACTATCTTTTGTTTCTTGGTTCACTCCAACCAGACATATTCTTCTTTGCATCATCTAGCAGCTGGTGGATTGATACCTCATGGCCTCTTATTATGTTTAAAAAAATTTCCTTTCCTGGTCACTAACTGCAGGCCTATTTTTATGTCTCAGATTCTGTTTTTGCATTTTCTCACAGCATTTTATTTTGAATAGCCAAAATTAGGAACAACCCAGAAGTTCATCACCAAGTGAAACATAAATCTTCATTATCACCAAATTGTGGTTTATTGATAGAACCAATGCTACTCATAAACAAAAGGAATAAACTATTGGTATATGATACAAAAATATTGCAACAGTGATGAATCTTGAACAAATAGTATGGAGTGAAACAATTCAGATAAAGAAGACCACATATGTATAATTTCAATTTATAGAAATTCTAGAATATGTAAACTAATTTAGAATGAGCAGATCACAGTTTTCATAGGGAGTTGGGGATGACAGAGAAGTTCAAAATGTAGAAATTACAAACAAAATTTATAATGGTAATGGATATGATATTATTTGACTGAGAGAAAGATTTCTATGCATGTATAAATACGTGAAAACTAATCACATTTGCATTTTAAATACATCCATCTTATTCTGTATTAATTTGTACATCAACAAAACTTTTTAAATGAATAATGCATCAATTTCATCTTCTGAATAAATTTATACCTGTAGCCACCTTTTCTGCTGCATCAACTCACCAATTTGGTTGTTCCTATCGCTCACTGTCCTCCAAAGATTTTTCGATTACTGTCATCATAGTAGTTACTGGTGGCATTCCTGTTTGTGTCTTGTTTGTCTTGACTGTTATGCCTTCCTCTTGCATATTATGCCTACAATAAAATGGAACACATCATCCAGTAGTTTCTTCAGAAAAGAGGTATTGATGGAAAATTACAGGTCTCCTAAAGGAAGGGATTACTTGTTCAACATTTACATCCCATAAACTGACCTCTTACCAAAAAAAAGCTAACTTCTTTCAAGCTCAGTTTGAATACAGTGTGCCTCATGCTACACAAAATCAATTCCATTCATGAGATTTCATCGCACTCCATAAAAGTTGGCTGCTATCTCAAAATTAGCCAGCAACGAATGTTGGCAAGGCTGCGGGGAAAAAGGAACACTTCTCCACTGTTGGTGGGAATGTAGACTGGTACAGCCACTGTGGAGACTCCTCAAAAAACTAGGATTAGAGGTCCCTTTTGAACTTGCTATTCCCCTGCTAGGGACATACATAAAAGAAAAGATTCGTATCACAGCAACATATGTGCACCCATGTTTACAGCAGCTCAGTTTGTGATAGCTCAATCTTGGAAACAACCCAAATGTCCATCTACTGCAGACTGGATAAAGAACATGTGTTTTTTTTTAATAAAATGGAGCATTGCTCTGACCTAAAGAATGATAAGTTTGAGTCATTCGCACTCAAGTGGATGTACCTTGAGGACATACTCATAAGTGAAATAAATAGGTCACAGATGTATAAATACTGTATCTTTTCTCTGGTATGAGAAACTGAAAATGTAAATAAGTCCTAGAATGTATGATAGACACTATAAAATAGAAAATAACCTAAGGGAAATGGAGGGTAGGGGTAAATAATGAATGGAAAGAAAAAATTGTGAAGGTAACAAAAGGGGGAGGGACAAACTCATGTATATAAGAGATAGAGGGTTGTAGAGTGGGTAGGGGAATGGGGAAAAATGAGAATTAAGTCATGTCATATACTGGTACAAATTCTTAATGTTGAGTGTGATCATGATGTACATATAAAATGTACCTATATCACAATAAAATTTTTTAAAAAGAAAATCAATTGTAATCATCAGTAATGTTGGACCCTAGTTCTCCGATCATTCCAGAGAAAGGACTGATTCTTTGGGAACCATGAATGCCAATGATATAAAGATTATCACAGCTTTGTACTTCACCTAGCTGTGACCTTGAAGCTTAGTTCCTAGTCTCTGATCATTCCAAGGTAGGGGCTGTTGCTATCTCCAATAAAAAATGTCTTGGCAAGAGAAGACTGGATATGAACTCCTGACAAGTACTCTTCCTATTCTGTTCTGGCCTCTGATTACACAGAGAATTTATGGATGCTCCCTAAGTATGCAGTATAAAAGCTCCAAAGGTGAACATCTAAGTACCTCATCCAGAGTCTGATATCTCATTCTGTCAGTCTGTGCTCCTTTCTAGAGAAAATAGGCAATGGGGAAACTTTATGCTACTGCTGTTGTTGCCCTGAATTTTCCTGTGAGCATTGCTCCAGCAACCCTGGTGTGTATGTTATCTAGATTTTTTCTGTTCTTTGCAAACTATCTTGAATATATGAAAACCTTTATTTTTCTGCCTCTGCCAGAACCCATCCATCCTAGTACTATATAATTATAGTTTGGCTGGATATAAAATTCTGTGTTGGAAATAATTGTCCGTGTATAATAAACATTAACCTGTGTGTGCTCAATTCTAGTATTCTTGTTCAATAGTCTAATTTGCTCAACAGTCCACTCTGATTTCCCTCTTTTATATGTAGCTTGTTTGGGGAGTGTTTAAATTTTGTTTCCTCTTTTGGAATTTAGGAAATTATCTCCCATCCAGTATTCTGAAATTTTATACTCATTTGTGTTGGTAATGAGTGACTTTTTAATTTATTAAGTGTAAAGGATACAATTGATAAGCCCTTTCTACCTGAAAATAAACATACTTCATTTCTGTAAAATTTCCCTTGAGCTATTTTATTGATATACTTTTTATTTTATTATAATCAAAATTAAATCTCCTGGTCTAATCATTACTTTTTGTCCTCCTCTATTTTAGATTTCTTTGTTTCCTCTTTCAACTTCCTACAAGAGTTCTTCAATTTTGTCTTTAACTCTTTATTGTGAGTTTTTCATATTATTACCATAATATTAACTTCTATGACCTACTTTTTGTCTGTTGGACATTATTTTATTATCTACAGTTCATTTTTTCATAAACCATGCTGTTAGTTCTGTGTATATTAATGAATTAACTTTGCCTATTAGTTTTTTCCACGTGTTTTCTTCTCATTTTACCATTGTCTCCATTCTCTTGGTTTCTGTTTCTCATGTTAAAATTTATTCACAAATGAGCAAATTACAAAGCCCAGCTGGTAAGGTCTATGTTTCTCCACAACTTGCAAAAAACTTATTCACAAATGTCTGTTGTTCCTTAGCAGAACAATCATGTTTACAGGTGGTACCCTAAAGACCTAATTAGAAACTTCACATGGAAAGCTGGAACTGGTAAACTAGTTTTTCATGTAAGAAAAGGTTGAGCCAGGCATGGTGGCTCATGCCTGTAATCCCAGCACTCGGGAGGCAGAGATAGGAGGATTGCTGAGTTTGAGACTTGCCTGGGCTACATAGTGAGCTCAGAGCCAGCCTGAACTACAAAGCGAGACCCTGTCTCAAAAAAAAAAAAAAAAAAAAAAAAAAAAAAAAAAAAAAAAAAAAAAAAAAAAAAAAAAAAAAAAAAAAAAAAAAAAAAAAAAAAAAAAAAAAAAAAAAGGTTGTAATTGAAAAAAGAGAAAAAAAAATACTTTCTTCTAAGAAACTATCCACATTCAACTATTTAAATTCAAGTGTAGTGGTACATATATTTAGAACTACTTAGATAATGAAGCAAAACACTCATTGCTATTGTTACACCTTGAAACTAATTAGTGAACAAATAATTTTCTAACTTTGTTTGCATACTTTGGAATGAAAGGGAACCTGCTATCATCATAATAAATCCATTTTGTCTTTATTATCAAAAAGATATTCTTCATGCCTGTAATCCCAGCACTCAGGAGGCAGAGACAGGAGGATTGCTGAGTTCAAAGCTTGCCTAGGCTACATAGTGAGCTCAGAGCCAGCCTGAACCACAAAGCGAGACCCTGTCCCACCAAAAAAACAAAAAACAAACAAACAAAAAAAGATATTCTTTCTTTAATTAAAAATGTGTCTTTTGTCTAATTTTTGTCTAATTTTGTCTGCATAAAAATCAATTTGCTTTTACTTGCTTCTTGGAACTTTTCCACATAACTGATGTTAGTCTTGCATTAGTCATTTTAAAGTTTCTAGGCTAAAGCTGTAAAACCATTACTTTGTTTCCCTGAAAATTTTCAGTGGAAAAAGTTAGGAAATAAATTGTCTCCCACCAACTTTGCATGACATTACTAGTTCCTTGGATATGTGCTCAAAGATGTTAAAATACCAACAGGAACTGTCAGAAAACACAGTTTCATCTAGACTGAAAGAGTTGATAACCATGGCAGGGGATATCAGGTGAAGACTAGATGGGGTTAGAGGTCAGATAAGCACCTGTACTGACCGAATTCAGGGAGCTTTGAGGGACCTATAGTTCTCCAGACTGGTCATTACTCTTATCTTATGATTCTTCAGTATCATCAGGAGGCTCTCTTGCTTTTACATTTTTAAAATAACATCAAATGTTGGTTTCTTCCTCATGTATACAGCACTGCTAGGGCTATCAAGCCTATTATTTCAGCTACTCCATACAAAACCTGCACTACAGTTCTATGCAACAGAGAGGTCAAGGAGTTTGGTAAATCACAGGCAACAAAATGCATTTGTCTCTCTTACATATAGCTGAAGAGGAACTAAGAACAAATATCCATCAATATGTAGGGTGTGTTGCTTTAAACAGAGATAGAAAATCTACAACTTTCAAACAACGATTCTATAACCTACCATCTTGTTTCCTTAAAAGCTAGTCCTTCTATGACTCATTCCCAGAATGAAATCAAAGCTAACATGTCACATGTTTTTCACTTAGCTTTAACATCACAATGGTGGATAAGCTTCCAGTCTTTAACCTGGCTCCACACCAGCACCTGGCTCTCTTTGCCTTGAGAAAAATTGGCCACGGACAAACTCAGCAGGCGGAATGTGCAGGAGGGATGGGAGCCAGGAGCAGAAAGTCCTCTCTCCTAAGGGGACAGGCTCCACAGCTGTCCCAGGCTGCAGAACCCTGCAGTGTCAGTCAGGACACTGGCTCTGCCACTTCTCCTCCTCCACCCTCTTGGCACAGAATCTTTTTGTTGTTATTCCCCCTCCTTCCTTTCTGATTTCAGGCCCAGTGTTTGCTTGCCTTGCAGCCAAAGATAAACTCACAGGCATTCAGAAGCCCACACTTCAGAGACATCCGTAAAGAGCACTGACTGAGGAAAAAGAACAATTCATCTTAGAACTGCTTTCCATTTGCTTTTTCCTTCTAAACTCATTTTGATGAGGTTAAACAGTATACATGAGTTAATGGAATCTCAGTTGAAAAGCATCATTAAATCCATCAATGTTCACCCTATTTAATTCTTGAACCCCATTCATACGATTCCAAGTCTATCTGTTCTTACCAGTGACCCTAAATTTACTATCTCTCCAAGAACCACCCATGTTGCAGGCAATGCTATTAGTTATCTTCTTCCATGTCATTCACTGCACAAAAAACAGTGTTTATTTGAAAAGAAAAAGGTCAAATTTATGTGTATACATTATGGACAGGAATTCTATATCCATTTCTGGTGCTTGTGTTCAAATCAGAAATTATACTTCTTGGGCATTTTCTGGTATATTAGAAAATTAAAAGAATGCAGTTATTGGCCTCTTTAGAACATTGGGACAGAAAATAAAATGCTAAAGGACACTGTTGTGTTTTAGAGTTGTGTTCACTTGAGAGTGGTTTGCAAGAGACAGTAGAAAGCAAGAGGGTTCATTGTTGCCTTCCAGAGAGATCTATCCATCTAGCAACACCATAATTTAGTTCATCTAGTGAAGGGCTGTGCCTTTTCAGTGACTTTTAAAATGCAAAACATGCATGCTCTTTAATGAATAATACATAGATGCACACAATCCCCAAAAGTAACTGGGGAAAAAGGCAGTAGGAACAGTGAACATGAGATCCATGCTAAAATACAAAATATGCTGTAATCCCAGAAGCTACTGATGCCTTCCAAACCACAGAAAGTTAAACCACAACTTGCAAGTAAAGAAAATCATGATTTGTTATCATCTGAGATAGATCTGATCTTTACTACAATGAAAGTGAATGTAAAATATAGACAGCTTCTGCTGTCCATCCGTTCAGAATGCCAATTAGAAAGCCAGGGATAGGGGCAACATCGGGAGGAGCCACATAGATCCATGAATGTTCCCTTGTCTCTGGGAAGCGCCCTGGCGAGGGTATAACGGATGGTAAGTGAGCCTCCTTTCCTTCTCAGCGCAGGAGGGGAGGCCCATGGAGCCAGCAAATAGGGGATTAGAGAATGGACACTTTCCTTCTGTTCTTAAAACTTTCAGAGAGCAGCTGAATCCTGAGGAAATGAGCAGATGGCATCAGATTTACAAAGCTCCATCCTGAGCCCCTAGCCAAACTTTGAGATGGGAAGGCCGGAGGTTGATAGGTAGATGTGGGCATCTGAACTGCAAATACTATTTCTAGCTTCTGAACCAGAAGCTAAAAAAGTGTTGCCATGGTGCCAAAAGACAATCTCTTTCCCAGTGTGGAAAAACCAGGTAAGAATCCGCATTTGCTGAAGATTTTGTTGAATAACATTTTTTAAAGGGAGAAAGGCTTAATTACTTAATAGTTTGTAGAGGTTTCAGTCCATAGTCAGCTGGCTCCAGGACAGGGTGACTTGACAGAAGGACATCACAGAGGATAGATCCTTTATGGTGGGCAAAGAACAAGAAGGCCACAAAGAACAAGGGTCTCCCCTAGTTTTCTCTCCCTTGTATCTTATCCAGGTCACTTAGGGTAGGTAGCACTCACACTCTTTATCCTAGTGCACTTGATCCTAGCACTGCACCACGAATCATTCCCAGCGTTACACACTCTACCTCCAGCCACCTCTGAAAAAGGCCACCTGGGACTGAATGAGGCTTTGAGGGGACAAACTCTAACATTCTTCTCCTGCCCGCCCCAGAGACTCATGCACATCCCTTCGTGCAAAAGCAATTTAGTCCATCTCTAAAAGTCGCCAGAGTCCTAAGTTTCACCATTACTGAAAAAAACAAATCTAAAGTCTCCTCTGAGATTTAAGCCAAGCTCTTAGCTGCAAGGCCCTGTACAAATGAAAATGAAGTTAATCAATGGCACAAGATAGACATTTCCACTCCAAAAGTTACAAATGAGGATACAAATGATGGAACAAAAGCAAAAACTAAGTTTTGAATTTCAAATTTGCTTCAAAATGTCTACTACCCATACTACTGATTTAGACTTCTATAATATTCTGTAATTTTCCTTTAGATATTATTTTCCCTTTATTTAGATATGATTAGCCTTCATTGATAACAAATTCATTTCCACTAATAGCAGTGTCTCTGGCTCATCCCCTCATAATTCCCTTCCTGGCCAAGGAAAACAAAATGGAGAAGGACCAAAGTCAAGAGATGTGAAAAAAATCTCACTCTGGAAAAGCAACATCACATTAATGTTATAAATCTGGTACTTGCAGAGGTATAATGAGACACTAAACTAGAGAGATGGTGTAAGTGTTAGTGCCAAACCTCCCTGAGGTACCTATTGATGTACATAGCAATATGACTTGATTTCTAACGTGAAGCCTAAGTGGAAATAATTTATCATGGATGGCTTCCAGGTGGAAGCTTTATGGCTAGTGCAAGACCCATTATGTTCTCTTTTCCCTGTGTTAGAACATTATTCCAGGCAGAAGATGGTCCTTCACCTTGGGTCTGGAATGAAGATGTGTGATGAGAAACTATTGTTATCATAAACTATGAGATTTGAGGATTATGTATGAGAAGAGAATAACCTGATCTCTACTAATTAATACAAAGTAGTTTTAGAGCATATACATCAACCTTGTTTGTGAAATAAAATATGTGCATATAAATTTTAAAAGTTGATAAGTATCATAGTAAAATATCAATGGTGATTATTAGGAAAACCTCAGTGTGATGTTTTTTCAAACCCAAGATATCAGTCCATCCTTAGACTGGAAGTTCTGTTTAGTCCCTTCAATGGGACTAAAATCCTATCAAATGGGACTAAAATCCTATCAAAATCCCTTGATATGGCCCCAATTCTGTTCTCTGGAAGAAATATCTTATTCATCGTCCATTGAAGCTTCTGTTCTACCTCTGCTTGTTGGGACTCTTCTTGGCTTTTTTCCTCTCATTGGCCATATTTGAGAAAAGTCTCATGAAAAACATTTGAAACCTCCTATTTTTAGAGAGGAAAAAACCCCCAAAGTGAGTCAAATGTTTGAGATAAATCAAAAGATATTCTTGTTTTATTTTGTTCCAAGCTAGTAGTTTTATTGACAATATAGGATACTGACAATACAATTCCCTGCAAAAAGTAAGTTGACTTTTAAACTATTTGTCTGTAGTTAGCTTCAGATGCAGAAATGACACCTACTTTGAATGTAATTCAAAATTTTGAATGTAAATTTGTAAAATTTGTAAAAATTTAATCAAAATTTTGAATTACATTCAAAATTCTTTGGAATGTGTACTTCTTTAATCTGCCTGATTTCTCTGTTTGGTCAACTTTCAGTAGTCACCCAGAGACATTGGGCTAGTTTAAAGGATGGATGTTAAACTAATCTTTGCCTTGCATCCCTCAATACAATGAAACTGTTGCTCAAAGTCTTTTTAAAATCACATTTTTCTGAAGTCTGGAGTCTTTACAATTTTTCAAAGTACATATGTCACTGTGATATGACGCTTTTAATTTTTTCATCCATATACTCAGAAGGAAAATATCAAGGTCTAATAGGATGTCTAATCTTAGTTTCTTGAGGAATCTTCATACTGATCTCCAGTGGTCACACCAGTCTATATTCCCACCAACTTGTTAGTGAAGAGGGTTCCTTTTTCCCCACAGCCCCGCCAACATTTGTTATTGGTTGATTTCTTGATAGCAGCCATTCTTTCTGGCATGAGGCAGGATCTCAGTGCTGTTTTCATCTGCATCTCTGGAATGACCAGTGATGTTGAACATTTTTCATATGTTTTTTGCTGCTTCTATTTCTTCATCTGAAAAATGTTCATTTCATATGGCCACTTTTGAAATGGGTCTTTAAATTTGGGGCATCTGATTTTCAAAATTCTTTATATATTCTAGATAGTAGTCCCTTGTCTGAGGGACAGCTCATAAAATTTTTTTCCCACCTTGTAGGTTGTCTTTTTGCTCTGTTGGCATTTTACTTTGCTGTGCAGAAGCTTTTTAGTAAGATGAGATCCCAGTTGTTGATTCTTTGTGGTAGCTCCCATGCCACAGAGGATTTTTTTTATAAAGTCTTTAGGTAGAATTCATGAAGACATTGGCATAGGAAGACTTTATAAATATATTTTAAATTAAATTAACAGCAAAATCTCTTTCAACAGCCTGCTCAAACTTATGAGAGAAAATACCTTCATTCTGAGATGGGTTCCTAGAGCCTAGCACTGTGGATGCTCCAGAAAATTCCTTGGGATCATGAGATACAATTTGAAAACTTCTAGATGACACTGTGTGTGCCACATCTCTTCTACTTCTAAAGCCTATGACTGTCAGCATTTCCCAAGTTTTGGCTCTGTTGGAGGTAATAATAAATGCTCATGTTTACAAAAAATTAGAAAGCTCTAAAACTAATTAGTATTTACAGGCACATCTAATCCAAACGCAAGTGGGAGAACAGAAAAGAGCGTCTATCAAAGCAGGACAAGTTCAACATTTTGAAAGCATTATATCTGGGACACAAAACTCGGGTTCCAAATGACTTAAAGATTTGATATGTCATTATTCAGGAGAAACTCTGATGGCTGGAATAAAGCTACAAAGAATGCCCGTAAGCACTATAAAAAGAAAAATGACCCCATGTTGTCTACGGGACAGTGATTAGACTTAACCAGAACCTGCTGACATTGTCATATGGAAACATAAAACAAGCATTATTTCCAAAAAGGCAAAGAATTCCATAACATTCACCAGACCTTCCTTTAAGTGGAAGATCGGTCATGTTTGGAGTCCATTTGGAGTAATTTAAAAGACAGTTAATGCAAAAAAAAAAAAAAAAACCAGACAGAACAAAAATGCATGATTGCTAAAACTTTCTTGACAATTGTTTTATTCTCCATTTTCCAGTCAAGTTTTCATGTTTTTTTTTCATTGTATAATGATCTTAAGATTTGAGTCACTCCAAAGGCCAGATCATAAAATTTGCCAGAGTTATGGTAAGTAGAAGTCGCCTGTTGAACCATCAGGAGGCCCAAAGATAGCTATAATTTTGCCTTGGCCCAAGAACTGTTAGTTTCTACAGGTTATGACATTCCCACTGAAGCTTTGGAGTCTGGGATACCAATAGTTGGAACTCAGTTCTCTCATTTTTTTCTCAGTTCATCATGTGGTCACAGATCTACAAAGCAACAGAGTCATGTGACCCTTCTGTTTAATCAGGATTGTAGTTGTGCTTCTAGATCCTTTCATTCTTTAAAAAAATCTTAAACTCTACAATTTGTTTGATTCCATCTCTGACTGCTAAAACTATAGCTTCTTCTTCTGTATTATTCTCTCTGTGACTGCATTAAACATTCTTAAGTGTTGTTAGTGTTAACTTTCTCCCTCTCCCTTTAGCAGAATAAGGTGGAAAACTCACAGATTTTCATAAGACTCAGGACTTGAACCTACACTCTGCCCCTAAATAACTGATGACCTTCATGTCACTGTGAACTTCAGTTTTCTTGTATATAAAAGGGGGATAATGACTCTTAGTCTCCCAGTGCAGTTTCAAAATGTTTAGCATAAAGCTTACACACAGTAACTATTCAATGAATAATACTCTAATCTTATTCCTCTTTTCCTGGAAAAATTTCATACATTTGTACCCTGGGGTGCTTTTTACCCTATGGATAGTTGCTAGTTCTTGGTGTTGATAACAAATATGATAACAGCACTGCAGAAGAAAACTTTTGGCAATAGAAAACCAATATTCTATTTTTTTTAATGTTTCTGCTCTTTCCCTGAGAGCTTCACACTGGAAGTGTCCACTTGAAAGATTTCCACCTGGACAAACACAGATGTTGCTAAAGTCACTTATATTAACTTGATTGTTATCAGTGAATATAGTATGTATAGATATCCCAAAGTGAGTGGTATAGACAATTTTCTTCTTTTCTACCATATTATCCGAATTTTTTAAGTTCGGCTTTTCTTCTGGTTAAATAGTATGTTGGTGAAATACGAGGTGTTTTGAAAGTGTGACTAAGTAACACTTGACCAAAGAGGAGAGTGACTCAGGGTTTCCATCACTTCAAGCTCGTTTCCCTTGTGAAAGAACTGCCAGTCCCGACGACTGATCTACTTTGGATCTTGACTATCCCCAAAGACCAATGTGTTGAAGGCTTGATCCCTAACCTACGGCACTATTGGGAAGTCAAAGAACTTTCAAGATGTAGGGAATAATAGGAAGAACTGGGTTGTGTGCCCTTAGAGAGAATTTGGGGGTCCCAGACCATGGAAAGCAGCTTTCTTCACCAAGTGTTCCTGATGTGATGTCTGTACAGATTCAAAAGCAACAGAGCCAACTCTCGATGAACTGAAACTTCTGAAACTGGAAGCCAAAATAAACTTCTCTTCAAAGTTTGTTGTCTCAGATATTCTGTCACAGTAATGGAAACTTGACAAACACAATATGATAGTATCCCACGGAAGCTGACAGATTTCCCTCAACAAAGAGGTCAATTACCAAATTTGGCAAAAGTAATACTTTTGTTATGGTTTGAACAATTCCCTCCAAATCCAGGTATTCCAATGTTAGTGTTAGAGACATAGTTTTTAAGAGGTGATTAGGCTATGAAGCCTTCACCAAATTAATGATATTAAAGCATATATAAAGCATATATAAATATATGTGTGTGTGTTCATACACCAGTGGCTAATTTGCCTTTCTGCCTTCTGTTGTAGAATACAGCAAGAATTTCCCCACTGAACCAAATAGCAGGTAGTGTAGTGATAGAAGAGTTTTTAGAAAAGCTCATTTCTACCTAGGACAATAGAAAATGTGAGATTGTTTTCAAGCAATAATGTTTTGAGCAACTCCTGATAGTCACACATTGACATGCTTCCTTTCTCAAAAGGAAAAGCATCCCAAATTTCAATTATTCAAATTAACCAGAGTAGCAGTACAGATAATATAAAGTGAGGACTAAGAAAAAAGTGAATTCTCTGCTTCAGCATGCATCATATGACTCTCCACCCCGCATCCCCCCAGCAGCAGCTTGCCTTCCTAATTGTGTTTTCTCAAAGCAAATGCTAACGCTGGTTTATATCCCTTGAGCACACACCAGCTGGATAGTAAGAGGAAGCCAGTTCAGCATTAAAAATTGACCGCAGATAATTTAGAGGGCAGACGAGCCACAGGCAGATAACAGAGTGGAATATATCATTATTTATAACCAGTGAGGACTTGTCCCAGCCCAGCCTGCAGCACTGTCTCACATCTTTGCTGAGGTTGTGGTCCTGTTACAAGTCTTAACAGACCCTTTTTATGAATATATCAGTAGGAGCATAAACAAGGTCATGTGGAATTTAGAGAATATTAATGAGACCTGTGTAAATTAAGACAGCCCTGAATACAGTTGTTTTCAGATCATTTTCAAGTGAATAAAACCTGAAATTTGCTTTTCACTTTGAAATCATCTTCTTCCCAGTAAGTGCCCACCATAAATGTACTCCAAAGAACATAAGGTGATGAGTCTTTAAAGTATGTTTCATAGAATAACTGAATCAAATTAAACCACTATTTACTTCTGCCAAAGAGGCTCTGACAAATAAAATGGAAGATATTGTTGCTATTTTAATGGACTAAAACAAATCCTTACTGAGGAGAAAAGAGAGAAAGAAACTAAAATGTCACTTGCTGACACTGTCGTTCCTTGCCACTCAGTAAATAAACATAACATCTATTAGTTGTCATGGAAACGTTCTGCCTGATTCTGAGCCTCAAAGCTTAACAATAAAGAAACCCTGATATTTGAGGCTGTCCACAAACAACTCTTGTGGCATTTCTCATGAACTCACTAGCATAGGAGCTAGCATTTTCCCTGTCTGTTTTCTTTCTTAGACATGAATGTATTTGCTTTGGAAAGAGACATGTATCTTAGAAACCTATCAAAAACATTTGAATACAGCTACCTTAGCAATCTCTGCTGTCCCCGCTCCTCCCCCACCTCTCTTTTAACCTTTGCCTGAGAGGAATTTAAATGGCATATTTAGTGGCTGCATATTGTGTTTCCTGTACCCAATGCTGCATAAAAGGCATGGATTTAAATCATTTACAGTAACCATGTGGGGGAGGAGGACCCAGTTCTCTGCACCAAATGCTCCCAGATACACAATGAGCAGCCACAAAAATGGACACCAAATGCGTGTGCTGCTTGAGTCTTTTGATATAGAATTTTTCTTTAGTAAAGACTTACTGCACACTTCTAGCATTCACAAGAAAGCAGCTCAGATGTGTGAACATAAAGGATACTTAAGTTTCCATCTCCCAGATAATGAGTCTCAGAAATGTTGGCCCAAAAAGTCAGAGAATGTTCCTATTGTAATATTTTTTAAATCGTGGAATTTATAACACCTCACAAAGCAGGAATGGAGCAAGTTTAAAGGTTACAGCTGAGCACCACTAAAGCACTAGAGACTCCATTGTTAATAACCATCAGCTGAAAAGCAAGACCCGGCTCACACTTCAGAGCTGTGCTAAAATATTCAGCATTTCTAAAGCTCAGGAGACTTTGACAAGCTAGGCATAAATCAGGAGGGGATTTAAATTCCTGATTTTCTGGTCTTTTTCCACACATTCTTAACACCACATTGTCCCATAACCAGAGCTGATGGCCAGAGTGAGTTCCAGTCATATCAAAAAATCAGATTGGAATTGGTTTCCTCCAAGTCTTAAAACAGTTGTTTCTGAAAGACATTTAAGGATTTTGTAAAAGTTTTCTAAAGTGAGGCCAAGAGATTACATTTATCCCAACACTCCAACAGGCCTTATCTCTGGATATAAACATCTTGGATTTCTCTAGAACTTATTCATCCAGGTCTCCATACTCAGAATGGTTTAAACAGCCAGCAGTCAGAAAGCAATTGAAGAGAAGAAACTAAATGGGCTCTAAATAAGTTTGATTCACAGTCTCCTAAAATGAGCTCAGAGATCATTTGCATGAGAAATTCAGAATTA
>PVIC010039876.1:0-16926 GCA_004025085.1 Thryonomys swinderianus | reverse complement strand
GAGCTCACTATGTAGTCCAGGCAAGCCTTGAACTCAGCAATCCTCCTGTCTCTGCCTCTTGAGTGTTGGGATTACAGGCGTGAGCCACCACGCCCGGCACTGTGGTATGTGGTATTGATGGCTGGTGGGCCTGAGCCACCACACCCAGCATTGTATGTGGTTACCGGGGATCAAACTCAGGACCTTGCGCTTGCGAGGCAGGCGCTGAAACCACTGAGCTAAATCTCCGGCCCTCAACTGCAAAGTTTTAAACAATCCATCGCGACAGTTGCTGTTATGTTGGTATAATGTCCCATAAAGGACAAAGGTTGGATCTGAAGGTGATGCCACTGGGAGGTGGGTAGGGCTGGTGGGAGATCCTCGGGTCCCTGGGGGGTGCCCCTGAAGGGAACTGTGGGGCTCCAGCCCTGCTCATTCTCTTACCTTTCTGGCCAGTTTTGCTCCAGCATACGCTCCCACCATAATGTGCTGCTTGCCTCAGGTCCCAAGTAACAAGGCCAACCGAACATAGACCAGCATCTTCAAAGCTGTGAGGCAAAATAAATCCTTTTATAAGTTAATCCACTCACATATTGTGTTGTAGTTATGGAAAGCTGACTAATATGGGTTACTTCATACTGTGTGAGCCAGGAAGGTACTCAGATAAGGAAAGATTTTAAAACACACTGAAGGACATAGGAAGCCCAAGCTGGAGAAGTATGAAGGCAGAAATATGCTTGTTTCTTGTTTTTACAGTGTCCAAGTCCCCTGAAAACTCAGTCATTTTTTATCATAAGCCAAGGTCTATGTCACCTAGGTTGATCTTGAATTTGAGATCCTCCTGCCTCAACCTCCTGATAACTAGGAATATAGATATGTGCTCCTTTACCCTGCTGCCAAAGTTCTTAAGAAACAGAAAGTCTGTGTGACTTAGCAAGTAATGAGTTCTCAGGAGGGAGGTCTGAACAGTCTTTTTCACTATTTCCTCATTATAGGGAGGACCTCAAAGAGTCCCTCCGCTCGAAAAGGAAGGATCCCATTCCAAAGGAGCAATTGCAGCAGGAGCAGGAAGGACAGTGGAGGCAGAAAAGCAAGGTCCTGAGCAAGTTGCCCCGTGAGGTGCGGTCCTGACTGGGCCCCGTGACACCCTGATAGACAGCACAGTGCTTGGGACTGTCTTGCAGCAGGAGCTCGGGGTGGCACCCTCAGAGGGGAGCCTGCAGTTACCTCCTACAACCACAACCAAAGCTTCCAGTCGGAGCAGCACCTGTTCAGCTTGTCTCCTTCCCTGATCCTTAGTCCCTGATTCTAGGAGGTTCCTGACTCCTTAGTTCGTCTCTGTTTCTAGTTGGGGCGGAAGTCTCTTCATCCTGCCCGCAGCCTTGCCTTTTCCCCTTCTCCAGCCCAACCCACATTTTTCTTCTCTATGTTTTATAAGTTCCCAATGGACGGTGTTGAAATTTGTCTGCGAGTCACAGAAAGAGAAAACAGTTTCATAAGTGCTTTCTTAAGGAAAATTATAATGTTTTCTGTATTTCTTAAAGTTCATAAAGGAGTCAGGTATGGTGGTACACACCTATAATTCCATCTGTTTTAGAGACTGGAGGATCACCAGTTTGAGATCAACCTGGGAAACTTAGGGAGACTGTCTTAAAACTGAAAAATAAAAAATAAAAAAAAATAAGATGATGGAAACTAGAAGGTAAAGTCTTGGAGAAGGGGAAGGGATTCTGGGGAGGGGAAAGATAAGTGACTGAAAATGATCAAGATATATGGATATAAGCATTCTCTAAAATAAACATCACATTTTATGCTACTATCATGTATAAATAAATACTATAGAAAAAAACTGAAAAAAGGTTGAGATTATAGCTCAGTGTGAGGTTCTGGGTATAATCCTCAGTACAACTCCCCCAAAATTAAAGCTCATAAAAGCTACTCACTGACTTGAATTTATATGATCAGGGTTAGTTTAGAAAGTGCTAACTGAATTTGTATTTTATACTGAAACTAATTGAATATGTAATAAATATAAATAAAGTACAATGGGTTTGGGTAAATATAATGAGTTTGTTTTCTTCTAGTAGGCAGCTGGATACATGAATCTGGGGTTTATGAAGAATACTATGACTGCAAATACACATTCCTAAGGCAACATGTTCTATCTCAATCTCCTATTTAACTTCAGGTAAATATCTTAGGTTCAGTCTTCCTTACCAGATAGAAAGGACATACTCAAAAGCTATTATGAATGAGATTTCCACAGAGCGCACTCAACTTCTGGCCAGGTGTCAACATGTAGTGGCAGGTAAAGCACCAGCTATAAAATGCTTCATTGATCTCTGTGACTCTAACTGAGCAATACTGTGTGACAGAATCTTTTTTTTTTTTTTTTTTTTTTGACACAGGATCTCGCTTTGTAGCCCAGGCAAGCCTCGAACTCCGCAATCCTCCTGTCTCTGCCTCCTGAGTGCTGGGATTACAGGAGTGAGCCACCATGCCCAGCACTGTGCTATGTGGTATTGATTGCTGGTGGGCGTGAGTCTCCATGCCCAGCATTGTATGTGGTTACTGGGGATTGAACTCAGGACCTCGCGCTTGCGAGGCAGGCGCCTGAACCACTGAGCTAACCCTCTGGCCCATGTGACAGAATCTTTTGACCCTGAAATTATAGAAATGAGACTGAGTCCAACACTACAAGCACACATACTCCTATATGGGTAAAGCTTTATTAGGGGAAGGGGGAGAGTGACTACAAAGGGGGACCTTCTCTAATCTGAGGGACACAAAATATAAATAATTTACAGAATAAAATAAAAGAGAGATGGCAGAAAACAGGGAGGTCCACCATCTAGAGATGGAAAGGGGATCTGGAGAAGGAGGAAAAGGAAAGGTAGGGGCTAGGGGCACTAAAATGATCATGATGAAATAAGTATATGCACCTATTCCCCAAGATGAATGTAATTATTATTATCAAAAACATATACTATCTGGGCATGGTGGCTCACACCTCTAATCCCAGCACTCGGGAGGCAGAGGCAGGAGGATTGCTGAGTTCGAGGTTTGCCTGGGCTACACAGTGAGCTCAGGGCCAGCCTGAACTACAAAAGAAGACCCTGTCACACACAAAAAAGTTATATGTATGTGTGTGTGTATACATATATATGTATACACACAAAGAAAATATATAAACACATATAAAATATATATGTATATATACACACATATAAAGAAAATATATAAACACATATAATGTATATATGTATATATACTAATAAAGAAAATATTAAAAAACAAGTTACGGCCAAAAGCGTGAGCAGTTAGTCAAGAGTGACCAAGCTGTTACTTATAGAAGCAGCATGTTTTTATTGATTTGCTAGGGTGGGCTAGAGTCTAGTAATTCTCACTAGCCAGGGAAATGGTTTCAAAAGATGTGTTTTTTTTTTTCCTGTGATAGACTTGGACCACTCATCCTAGAGGTGGTTGAGTTTCTAGGTATCTGGCACCCCCTAATACAAAAAACATCCTGGCCTTGTATTTGTTGGGCTGATAAGCAACCGAAACTTCACTGAGGAACTACAAAGTTACTGTGGTAGCATCATGCTACAAAAGTGTCTTGACTGGGCCGGAGATTTAGCTCAGTGGTTCCAGCGCCTGCCTCGCAAGCGCATGGTCCTGAGTTTGATCCCAGGAACCACATAGAATGCTGGGTGTGGTGACTCATGCCCACCAGCAATCAATACCACGTACCACAGTGCCAGGCGTGGTAGCTCACGCCTGTCATCCCAACACTGGGGAGGTAGAGACAGGAGGATTGCTGAGTTCGTGGCGGCTTACCTGGGCTCCATAGTGAGCTCAGGGCCAGCCTGAACTACAAAGCGAGACCCTGTCTCAAGCAAAAAAAAAAAAGTGTCCTGACCTATGGTAGAGCTGAAGAGCTTTTAGTGCTTGAGCAGTTGAAGAAGCACAGGGGTGGGGGTATAATAAGCACATCCCAGCTTCAAAGGGGAATTAGCCAAATTAACCCTGTGCCATTGTCTTAACCCTATGTCCATATCCTAAGTGGACCAAAATGTCTGTAGACTGACTGAAGGTTAAGACAGAAATGCCAAGCTTTTGATACCATTTCTGTCACCCATCAGACATTTGCAGTCCAAGTGAAGAGTCAGTGTTCCTAGCAAAGCAACTATTAGGTCCCTGGAGAGCAACCCATGCAACACTTACCCTCACTCACACACCAGAGCTGTTATAGCTACAGCAAAGCTAATAGAAAGCTAAAAATGTACTGCCCAATATGTCACCTCCAAAATGAAGCTATAGGGTTTATTTTGGTCTCTTTCTCTCATTGCATGTGAACATTCTGATTTGGTGTTTGTGATTTTATCAGGGTGCCATGAAGGGTCTGTTGAAACACATCTTTCTTCAAAAAAGGGTAATGAGTTTACTTTGTCATCCCAGCTTTCTGTCCTACCATGAGAGTGGCCCTTTCTTCCTCTGATGTATTTATAGTGGTGCTAGGACTGACAATGATCTCTCTTCTTTCTCTAGAGCTAGCCCCTCTTGGTTTGCTGTTATTAATATTGTTGGCTCCAATCATCTGCAGAATACCTCTCATTCTAGGAAATGATTAGACTAGTAGATCTGAGACACTTTTTGATCTAGAACCACCTAGTTGAGAACAAATAGAATTATATTTATTTAGGACTAATTAGGATTTCAACCTGGGAAAATATAGATTCAAGCAAACTTTGGAAACATGTTTGAAAGGTTGTGTTTGTTGTTTTTTTGTTTGTTTGTTTTTGAGACAGGGTCTCACTTTGTGGTTCAGGCTGGCCCTGAGCTCACTATGTAGCCCAGGCAAGCCTTAAACTCAGCAATCCTCCTGCCTCTGCCTCTCGAGTGCTGTGATTACAGGCATGAGACCCTGTCTCAAAAAAAAAAAAAATTAAAAGGTGGCTGGACTTATAGTATTAGAACCCAAAAAAATGGCAATTATATCACATGTTAGAAATCATGATTGGTGCTGGCAAAAGTTAAGCTGTTTTGTGAAAAAATAAAAAAGGATTGGGTGTGATCTGGTCTCTGCATGCTTTGGGGAAAGAGTTGTACAGTAAAGTGGCAGAAGTTATCAAGGTTTCAAAAATCAGCTTGTATCTTGGGTAAAGAGGCGGGGTGTATCTGCAGTCTAGTTCAAAAGTGCAGATGCCAGTGTGTCTCAGATCTGATTAACAGCAGCTTGTTTGTTTGTTTTTAGATGGGGTCTCCTTCTATAGCTCAAATTTGCTGATCTCCAATTCGCCATCATCCTGACTCAGCTTCCCAAATGCTAGGACTATATGTATATGTCACCATGCCTAGTTTCTATTTTAAGTGCCCCAAACAATGCTACTCCATGTTTTCCTTGACATGTAAGACATGAAAGAAGGGCCCAATGTGCCCTGAAGGCATTTTTATTCTGTGGTTGGTTCCAAATACCTCGCAGCCAGCCTGGATGCATCAGGCACCCCATGGCTGTTTTGGGATCTACTTGCATTGGCAAGAAGCAGACTTCAGACACAGAGCTCTCCAGATGTCTCTGCACTGCAGTCTCTCTGGAAGATTCCACTCATCTTCAGCCCTCCTCATCCAGATCTGCTAGGAAGGGGCACCTCCTCTTCCCATCACCAAACTGAAAGTCTGACACTGTACATGCGCGAGCCAGCATGTTTTGTTTTGTTTTTTTCTGTATAAGTGACCTCGCCAAAGCCTCAGCGGGTTCAGCTGGTGTGCTGTCCCCTTATCCTTCCTAAGTCCTAACAAAGCTGAATGAGAAAACAAATTTGCTTGCTTCTTGGAAAAGTCCTTGTAGCTAACCTTCCGCCTTGTGGTCTTTGTTAGATTCACTGCTGAGCCACGTGGTCTGTAGCCTTTTGTTACAGCCAAGGTCTTGGCACTTCAGACAAGCCAGAGCTTGCAGGACCTGCTCCCTCAGGCAGCTCAGGAATTTCCTTTGTTCTCAGTTTTGTTGCCCTCACCATAAGCAAGTAAGGTGAAAGTTGTAACCACCTGCCAGTAGCTACTGGCTTTGAGCAGCAGAGGACTGTTAACACCCAAAATGAATGACAACCGTTGCCACTAGTCATCTTCACACTGATCCAATAAGAGACCTCCTTGGATTGGTAACATTGTGGGACCCAATTCCTGGACCTACCCTTTTAGGGTACTGTAAGAAGAAGATAAACGATAGTGATGTTAATCAGAAGGCCCAAGAATCCAGTCGTATTATTATAGGTATTATTATATGTATGTAGGCAGATAGATAGGACTGGCCCTTGGAAAGGAACAAAAAAGCCAATTTGGAGGTTACTGCTGCCAGAGAATAGCTACCCCACCCATATAAGATAAATAGCTCATTAAAATTCCAAACAGGCAGCCACCAGATATTCTAAAGAAGGCGCCAACCTCTTGGGGTGGAGGGCTGAGACTTTAACCCACCTCCCCAAGAAGAGTCAAAGTCAAAATTCCTGTCTGATTGTTAATTCCCCACTGTACTCTTTGGTTAATTGTAACCCATCCACTTTTTTGAATCTTATCGGTAGCCCCCTATTTCAGACCCGCCTCACCTCGTGGCTTTGCTCCATAAAAGCCCTCTAAAAAGTGAGGTGGGGGGGGTTACCCACTTTCCGGGCCCCCCTTCTGTCTCTCTTAAGGCAGAAGCTTTCTCTCTCAACAAAATTTTCCTACTCAAACCTCCGTCGTTCCTAAAATTCATTCTTCGATTTTTAGAGAACTCGAACTCGCGTTTCAGGTGGGGAGTTAGGCCTTAACTCTCCTACGTCAGTACCTCATCTCCATCTTATGTGCCGTTCCAGACCCAGGGGAGCTGGAGAGAGCTCCATCACAGGACGAGGAATCTGAGGGAACCTCAACGTGACCCCTATCAAGAGGCAGAATTTGGTTACTTTTTCCTTCCGTTCAGATTCTGCATCTACGACTTGAAGCAAGCATCCCCATACCACTAGGATCTTGATGTCTGCTGAAATTGGGATTATTTTGCCATTCTGTTTTCTCCAGTTGATTTGCACTATAGTTTAAATGTGAAATGTCCCCCAAAGATTCGTGTTGTTGAGGCCTCAATCCCCAGTGTGTCAATGTTCAGAAGTGGAATAAGAGTGTCTGGGTGATGAGGGTGCTGACTTTATCAAGGGGTTAACCATTCAGTTCAGTGCATGCATGTGTAAGAGTTATTTATAATGTTAACCTTGCGGCCTTGTGCAAACTTGGGGAAGAGAACGTTAGTTAGCATGCAAGAACCAGGTCTCCTTGAATGTGCTAAATTCACTTGTTTGCTTGCTCAAGGAAATGGACCCCTTTTTAGGGACCAAAGGGCAGATGGTCACATCCGGACTTCTAGGAAGGACTGGTCACCCAGATGTGACTCAGGAAAAGCTCCTAGCAAGGAGCCGCTTTTGTTCAAAGAGGCGACAGGAACTAAAGGAACAGAGAAGCTAAAGAGAGAGCTGTGCTGTGCTACAAGGGAACGCCATTCAGGAGCGCTGCAGAGAGGACAAGCTAAACACTGCTCTTAGTGCTGGAACACTCCATGCTGATCACCGGTGTTTTGCTGGAGTGGTAATTATATTATACTCTCAAATTGCTCTTGTACTATCTTACTACTTTACTTTTATATATAAATAAGAAAATTCTTATTTTCGGCTTGTCTCGGTTTCATTTTGCGAATCGAGGCTCAATTCGGTTCAAAGGTGCATCGGTCCAACAAGGTTTTTCTCCTTGTTGAAACAATATGACATGACTTAATTCTCACCTTTCCCCATTCTGGGCGTTTAGCTCAGCTGGTATGAGGAACTGAAGGTGTAAATGAGCTACAAAAGGTAGACAGCTATTGTGAAAAAGGAAGAAAATATTCAAAAGGAAAAGGGATATGGGGGTAGGAAAAAGTAAACAAGGGAAAAGTTCTTTGATGGAAAAAAGGAAACAAAGCATATGTATAAGGGGGAAGTTTTAGAGAGGGCAGGGAAATGGAAAAGATCATAATCAAGAATTGTCATGTATAGGTACAAATTTTCCATGTTGAATCCAATCATAATGTATATATAAAATATACCAGTAAAATGAATTCTTTTTTGTTTGTTTGTTTTTGTTTTTGAGACAGGGTATCGCTTTGTAGTTCAGGCTGGCCCTGAGCTCACTATGTAGCCCAGGCAAGCCTGGAACTCAGCAATCTTCCTGTCTCTGCCTCCCGAGTGCTGGGATGACAGGCGAGAGCCACCATGCCCGGCACTGTGGTATGTGGTGCTGATTGCTGATTGATTGTTGGTGGGCCGGAGTCTCCACGTCCAGCATTATATGTGGTTTCGGTGGATCAAACTTAGGACCTTGCCCTTGCGAGGCAGGCGCTGGAACCACTGAGCTAACCCGCCGGCCCAGTAAAATGAATTCTTACTCCACGCCCAGCATTGTATGTGGTTTCGGGGGATCAAACTCAGGACCTTGCGCTTTCGAGCCAGGCACTGGAACCACTGAGCTAACCCACCAGCCCAGTAAAATGAATTCTTAAACTGGGTGTGGTGGCTCACTCCTGTAATCCCAGCACTCGGGAGGCAGAGACAGGAGGATTGCTGAGTTCGAGGCTTGCCTAGGCTACATAGTGAGCTCAGAGCCAGCCTGAACTACAAAGTGAGACCCTGTCTCAAAAAAAAATAATAATAATAATAATTCTTAACAAAGTTCTTTAGCTGAATGGCTCTTAGGAGATGGGGCCTCGGTGCAGAAAGAAAGTCACTGAGGGCATGGATTTGAAAGGTAATCTCTCTCCTTCTTTCCTTCCTGGCCAGCATGAAGTTAAGGCCTTTCCTCTGCTATGTTCTTGCATGATACTCTTACCTTTGGAGCCAGCCAACTGTGGTTCTGAAACTCCTTGAACAGTGAGCTGACTATAAACTCTTCTTCCTTGAAATTGTATACATCAAGCATTTCATCTGAGCAACAGAAAGTGTGAACTGATACACAAAAGTATTGCAATCTATGGAATTATTTGAATCCTTACATATGACTTATCTATAGGAAGTTAGGAAGTTATTCTTTTCTTTCTGTGTGTTCAATAATTTTAGTCTATAAAATAAATGACAATGGATAACAAAAAAATATATAGACTTTATGTATGTAACAATCCCTAAATCAGGGGACTATCAGACTCAAACATGAGTTACATGGCTAATCCTTATAGAGAAGGTGAAGGGAGAGGGCTTAACCCCCAGAGGTAGTCTGAGGAAAGTCAGGAGGATGTGTGCAGCCAGCCAAGGATGCCTTGTGATACAGATGATGTTTTCTGTGAACAGCCATCTGTGGTCATTCCTGCCTGGGCACACAAAGTGTCAGACTTCCAATTCTTTCTGTGGGATGTGCCTGTTAGGCCAAAAAAAAAAAAGTCTATAAGGTAGAAATGTCCTTGTCTGCATTTGCTGCCTATACAGATTTCTATTACAGAAAGAAAGTTCTTTAGAGAGTTTTCTGTTGTCAGATGGGGACCTCTACTGAGCCCTAGCCAGTTCTTGCCAGCTCCTCACAAAAGCACTTCAGGATACATGATTATAGGCATTTACTGATTTATAAAGAAAGAAAGTGAGAGAAAATCAGAAGGGATTGCAAGCTCAAGAGCTGAAGGGGACACAGCTCTGATGGAACGGATCAGACTGGCTGATCAACAAAAGAAAGGGAACAGCGTTGAGGGAGGTTTTGAGGTGAGCTAAGTAGGGTTGATCATTATCTGTGAGGTGATCTGAAAGTCTTCCTGGAGATGACTGTCTCTACTAAGGCAGTCTTAGTTTATAGAAGCTCTACTGGAATTCAAGGTAACTCTAGGTTTGGGGCACTGATTGGACAGTTCATTTCTGAGTGCCCCTTGGCAGTTGAGTGACTAAGCCTCTTATCTTGCACCTTACAGGAGAATGAGCTAAATTATGTAAATCAACCTTGTGTTGCCACCTTTTAGGCAGCCACCCCCTAAATGATTAACATGCCTGCATGCAGAGCCCAGCGGGGATCTGACCCAAACACAGTTTTAAGGTAATGAAGAAGAAAACGAAGGTCAAGGTTTGTTTTACCTCTAGTTACTTATTGGACATGTGTAGGCCAACCTAAAGAGTCACTGTTGTTTTTTAGTTTACTCTTGTGTTTAGCAAAATCAGGTTTCAAGTTTCAGAAGAAAACACAAATCATACTTTTAACAAACTAACAGGTTAAGGGCTTGGGAGTTCCTCTTCTGTTTCTTTTGTTGTCTCTGTCTCACATGCCTGTAAAGTCTGAAGTTTCTCAGAATACTACTTTGAAAATAACTAAATATACTAGTATGATAGTTTCTGTAATATCCAAAAGGAATTTGGTGTGGGAATGTAATGAGGAGCAGGAATAAATATGATTTGGAAAAAAATAAAAGAGTATGTATATAAGGGGTGGGGAGGGGGCGGGTGGGCAGGGATGTGGGTAAAAATGAGAATTGACCTGTACAAATTCCCCAATGTTTTGTGTGATTGTGAGCTGTGTATATAATGTACCAATAAAGTTTACTGAATAATGCAAAAAAATACACTTTATTCTCATACATATCCTATATCTTATAATTGTTACACATCAAGTGAACAAACTTGAACACAGAACCTAGCAAAAAGCTTCAAAGTTTCATATTAGACAGCCCCACTGAAGTAGCAAATGGAATGTCCAATTACTGACTTATTCCAGCAGCTTTTCAGCATCCAGAGTAGCTATATGGGATCAACAATCATGGCAAATGTGGTTTCCCATCATTAGAACTTATACAAACAGGAAAATTTAAAATTCATCTGTCACTCAGGCGCTAACACCAGCGTGAGCTTTTTGAATGTGCTCAGACCTCTCATCCATTTCAGTATTTTGGCCAGGGCAGATTCCTGTGCATGAGTCTTTCTCACCATCTAAAGAAGCATATTAAGAATACATGTAGCTCAGGGGTATTGTGCCTGCCTGGTAAGTGCAAGGTCCTGAGTTAGATCCTCAGTATCACTAACTAAATAACTAACTAAATAAATAAATAAAAATAAATTTTAAAATTTAAATTGTGGGAAGCAGACCCTGCTAGAGGAGACTCTTTTCAGGCCCGGAGATCTGCACTGGGATCTGCACCAACTAGCAGTTGCAAGTTTGGTATAGTCTGCACTATACCCAACAGTGCTGCCCAGCTCCCAAGATGATCTGCGACCTTTGGATCACTGCACTGGGATGCCTGATCAAAGAAGTCTTATGATAATCAACCTCTGGCCCATAGTCACCTTCCATTGCTCCTTCCGTTAGGAATTTGCTGTTCTTTCTCTAATACAATCTCTGCTTGTTTTACTGACTATACATTAATGATAAAAGATACTGCTCTAGTGATTAAATAAAATAAAATGAGAAAGAGAAGTAACTTCTCAAGAGTAGAAAATAGGGAAGTATTCTAAGAGACAAAGACTTGTGCCTTGAGAGCCTGGGCTAGTCTTTAGCATAAGATAGGAAACTTGCCAATCACCTGGGGAGAAGTTTTAGGAGCAGAGAGAGTACATTCTGCCAGACAAAGTTATCTCTGTATTTTGAGTTCCTGTAGAGTTAGATTCTAATCATGCTAAACCTGTATGTTAACCACTAATTATATTATCAACTGTAAGCTTTGCACTTGAGCACTGTAGCTAGAAATACTATAAAAGAGCACTAAAGAATAAACTCAGGGTCTGCCCAATATTGACTGAGAGGTCCTCCCAAGCCCATTTTCCTGTCTTCTCTTTTCTTCTTTTTTTTTTTTTTTTTGAGACAGGGTCTCGCTTTGTAGTTCAAGCTGCCTCTGAGATCTCTATGTAGTCCAGGCAAGCCTCGAACTCAGCAGTCCTCCTGTCTGCCTCCCGAGTGCTGGGATTACAGGCGTGAGCCACCACGCCCGGCACTGTGGTATGTGGTATTGATTGTTGGTGGGCATGAGTCTCCACATCCAGCATTGTATGTGGTTACCGGGAATCGAACTCAGGACCTTGTGCTTGCGAGGCAGGCGCCGGAACCACTGAGTTAACCCTCCAGCCCCTGTCTTCTCTTTTCTTAATCTGCTCCCCTCAACTTCATGACCCTGCTGTTTTGTCCGGCTGGTTCCAGCATTAAATAAGTAAATAAATATCCTTGATAGCACAAGGGTTAAGATATAGCTCTGTACAAAGGCCCTAGATTCAGTCTCCAGTACTGAAATAATTAACTAAATAAATAGAAGACTTGGGAATATGCTCAATGGTACAACACTTACTTAGCATACATGAGGTGTGAGAGTGCTACCTGCCTTTTTACCAAAATGAGTGGCCTCCTTTGATTTTGTTAGTGGGGAATAAAATGAACCTGAGTGCATGGACCTAAGTACCTAGTGTCTTGGTTACTTTTTTGTTGATTACCCAAAGTTAAAGGAGGAAAGGTTTATTGTAGCTGAGTTTGTTCGAGGTTCAAGTTTATGTTTTGCTGGCTCCACATCGGGCACTACAGAGGCGATGCCAGCCGACAAAGAGTTCATGGAGGGCAGAAGTAGCAAAGAAGCAGCAAGCTTTGACAACAGCCATCTCTGTCCCTTGCTTTCTACCCAGGCTACACAGCCTTAAGGCAGGTAGCACTCTCACACCCAGGATGGGCTTTCTCACTACTCGTACCGTATCTGGAACTATGCCAAGCCAATCAGTTGACTAATTTAGTAATCACATACTCTTAATCCCAGCATCATGAACTCTAGATCCAGCCACCTCTGAAAGTTCCCACTGCATGAGGCTTTGGAGGGACAATTAATTTTGGTGCTGGAGATCAAACCTGGGGCCTCACGTATGCTAAGTAAGTGTTCTACCATTGAGCCATATTAGTAATATGGTAAAATAGTAATATAGTAAAATGAGTAATATAGTAAAATGAGCCATAATTTAGTAATCACATACTCTTTTTTTTTTTTTTTTTTTCATTTTGGAGACAGGGTCTCGCTTTGTAGCTCAGGCTGGCCCTGAGCTCACTATGGTGCCCAGGCAAGCCGCTGTGAACTCAGCAATCCTCCTGTCTCTGCCTCCCGAGTGCTGGGATTACAGGCGTGAGCCACCACACCCGGCACTGTGGTATGTGGTGTTGGTTGTTGGTGGGCGTGTCTCCCCGCCCAGCATCATATGTGGTTACCGGGGATCGAACTCAGGACCTTCCGCTTGCGAGGCAGGCGCCGGAACCACTGAGCTAACCCTCTGGCCCCCAGTAATCACATACTCTTAATCCCAGCATCATGAACTCTAGATCCAGCCACTTCTGCATAGGTAGTTGTGAGTAGATAAAGGGCTTCAACACACAAGTCACTGTCTTACCGTATAAAGGTGTATTAGGGTCTTTTATAGAGAGAACAGTGTGGGGAGGGAATACAGCAATAAGACTTGTTCAGGTTTGTTTCATTCCTTTCTGGATCTGCCTTCTCCCTCTCTTGCCTATGGAAATAAAACCAAAATTTTTCCTTCCAGTGCCAGTATCTGCATTTTCTGTCCATTCAGCTGAGGTGGTAACACAGGAATCATCTCCAAGGCCTGAGAAAATTTGAAGAAGTCAAATTTGTTTCCAAAGGGGCCGGAAAAAAAAAAAAATCTCACCTTTGCGCCGGAGGGTTAGCTCAGTGGTTCCAGCGCCTGCCTCGCAAGCGCAAGGAAGGTCCTGAGTTGGATCCTGGTAACCACATATAATGCTGGGCGTGGAGACTTCACGCCCACCAGCAATCAATACCACATACCACAGTGCCGGGTGTGGTGGCTCACGCCTGTCATCCCAGCACTCGGGAGGCAGAGACAGGAGGATTGCTGAGTTCCAGGCTTGCCTAGGCTATGTAGTGAGCTCAGAGCCAGCCTGAACTACAAAGCGAGACCCTGTCTCAAAAAAAAAAAAAAAATCTCACCTTTAAGGTTCTATTTCTTGGTGCCTGTTACAATAGCTTGCCAACATCTATTTAATTTTAAATAGAAAGAGAAGTCGGTTGAGCTGTTGTCAGTGACCTTGCTGGAGAAAACTAGCAACACAGGACTCGGGAATTTTATAACAAATGGTACACAACCCCCATAATCAGATTGTGCTCCAGGCACACCACTGGGGATAAATGCAGTAATACATTACCAATCATCAGTTCTTCCCCCCCCCCCCCCCGCCCCAGTCCTGGGGATCAAACTCAGGCTCTTGTGCTTCCAGGGTAGGCACAGTACTACTTGAGCTAAATTGTTGGTCCAGTAATCATCAGTTCTAAAACTGATCATCACTCTGAAACTCTGTACACTGTACCTGAACAGGTATCCTGTCTTGATCATTTATGTGCCATTAATATGAAATTTCTCATGTTTTCAGACAGTTTTTTTTTTTTGTTTTTTTTTTTTTGCTTTTTGGAGACAGGGTCTTGCTTTGTAGTTCAGGCTGGCCCTGAGCTCACTATGGTGCCCAGGCAAGCCGCCGCGAACTCAGCAATCCTCCTGTCTCTGCCTCCCGAGTGCTGGGATTACAGGCGTGAGCCACCACGCCCAGCATTATATGTAGTTACCGGGGATGGAACTCAGGTCCTTGCGCTTGCGAGGCAGGTGCCGGAACCACTGAGCTAACCCTCCGGCCCTTTCAGACAGTTTTGATGGGCACTGAAAAGTAATTTAAGCAAGGGGAAATTACAAGTCAAATATGGGCATCATAAGATTGAATAATAAAAGCTTATTAATTAAAAATGTCTTTGGAAAGTATTAGCAATAAAATTTTAATAACCTGTAAAATATTAATTTTGAGTAAAACTAATGTGCTAATAAACTGAGTACACTGATCTCACAGGAACATTGCACAGTGCAGTTACATTGCTTAAGAACATCCTATGGCAAAAACATGGAGAGGCGGCTTGGCAACAAATAAATGCCTGCTTTGTATTGTGCATTATTTCCTCATCACTGGGAAATTAGCTAGCCCATATATTCCTGTTTGTGAAGTTACTCACTTTATTCTATCTTTACTTTTAAAATTTTGGGCCGGGCTGGGTATGGTGGCTCACGCCTGTAATCCCAGCACTTGGGAGGCAGAGGCAGGAGGATTGCTGAGTTCACGGCGGCTTGCCTGGGCACCATAGTGAGCTCAGGGCCAGCCTGAACTACAAAGCGAGACCTTGTCGCCAAAAAAAAAAAAATTTTAATGTTGTCTTACTTAATCTGTGTATAATTTACAACATCACTAGGTGACTGATGGTCTAAACTAACTAGATAGTTAACAATATAGCATGTACTCACATTTGTCTTCAGAACTATCTTAGTTCACTACTGGCTGAAGTTTGTCTTCAGATGCAGAAGACCAACATTATTTAACTTAATGCTGACCATCATATCATTTTAAATTATTTTGAGACTTAAGTAAAACATTTAATTCACCTTCCAGCCCCACTTGCAACTCAGGTTTTCTCAATTCAGTACCATATTTTTCAAATGCAAATTTTATTTCATCATAATAGTACATACCTGTGCATCTCAGTAGCTGCATGTAAGGGAGAGGGGATACAGGAGATGGTCTTTGTGATCACTTGGTACAATGAGAGGCAAGTTTTGTGCACCTGTGCAAAAGTGTCAACAGGTGTGTTACACCCAGATAAATAGTTGTGTATATATCATTGGGCATCACTGGGGGTAAAATGCACCCATACCATATTTTGCAATGCAAATTGTCATTTTGTTGTGCTCAGATTGTGCTTTTCCAAGAAGACCAGCAACATGCATGTAATAAGCAAGGACACTTTACTAACACAGCAAGCAGTGGATCTACCAATACCAGACTGGAGACTCTGTGGAGCAGTTTATGCTCATTTTTTTTTTTTTTTTTTGAGACAGGTCTTGCTGTGTAGTTCAGGCTGGCCCTGAGCTCACTATGTAGCCCAGGCAAACCTCGAACTCAGCAATCCTCCTGTCTCTGCCTCCCAAGGATGGGATTACAGGCGTGAGCCACCACACCCGGCACTGTGGTATGTGGTATTGATTGCTGGTGGGCGTGAGTCACCACGCCCAGCACTGTATGTGGTTACCCAGCATCGAACTCAGGACCCTGCGCTTGCGAGGCAGCTGCCAGAACGACTCAGCTAAACCTCGGGCCCAGTTTATGCTCTTGTTAAAGGCAATTTTAGGTCATATAGAGGAAGGGGTAGGGTCACTCACAGGAAGGGGTAGGGTGTTTACTAGAGATTGGCTAACAATTTTAAACTAACATACCTGGGGGGGTGTCATTGGGGAAGGAGGGACAAGAGATATAGGGTTATCTTGTAGGAGGGCTTACTAGGCTCAAACAAAGGGAGTCTTGTCTGGGCCGGAGATTTAGCTCAGTGGTTCCAGCACCTGTCTCACAAACACAAGGTCCTGAGTTCCATCCCGGTAACCACATACAATACTGGGCGTGGTGACTCACGCCCACCAGCAATCAATACCGCATACCACAGTGCCGGGTGTGGTGGCTGACGCCTATAATCCCGGCACTCGGGAGGCAGAGACAGGAGGATTGCTGAGTTTGAGGCTTGCCTGAGCTCAGAGCCAGCCTGAACTACAAAGCGAGACCCTGTCTCAAAAAAAAAAAAAAAAAAGGTGGGGGGGAGTCTTGTCTTTGACAGGAACAGTTCTGGTGATTAGCTTACCTGAATGTTATTTTTTATCAGATCCATCAGGAAGGTCGCTGTTGCTTAACAACCTTGTTAACTTGCTACCCTCACAACCATTCTGGGAACTTTACACAAACACACCAGTTGTCTTTACAGATTACATATCACGTTGCAGGATATTCTTTACAAAGTGCAGAGTTTTTTTCACAGCTTTAAACATCAGATTGGGGTGACTCACAAAATGAAGGTTCTCTGGTCCCAACAATTTACCATAATGAAGCTGGGTGTGTCTCACAGTAGCTGCA